>CAJNIZ010045427.1:115416-156442 GCA_905231905.1 Symbiodinium pilosum
CCCCCCCCCCCCCCCCTAAGAAGTTCTACGTGGAGAACTCAACTGGGCCTCCGAACCGCTTCAATGCCAAACCCCTTGAAGCCCAAACCCGGAACCACAGCTGAAAAGGCTTTTGCGCTGAAATTAGTACCTCCTGTCTAAATTTGGAGGGACTTCTACCCCAGCAAGATGCTCTAGATCCAAAGGGGCTACATAGACCTAAACAAGAGACATTTTTTTTGGAAGGGGTAAGCCCCAAAAGCCTAGAGTTGAAACTGTAGCTCCCACACCCTAAGCCCCTAAACTTCTCAAACCCACAACCCCTAGCGGTTATTAAGGGGGATACTGGGAGCTTAGACAATAGCTCATATTAGTATCCCTGCTATTTGAGGCATTATGCGGCTTTTGATCGACCACTGGCACTTCGAAACTTTGGCCCAGCGCCTCGTGAGCGCCCTCCGTTTGTTTCTTCAAGGTTGGGGAAGATCTCAAGCCGGGCTTACAGAATTTGGAGTTGAGGTGGGTTTAGGGTTTAGGAGTTGGTGTTTAACCCTAAAGGCTGAACCCTAAGCCCTCAAGCTTTGGCAGGCAGGATTTGGAGTTTTAGGGTCAGAGTTTGGGAGTTGGCTCAGGGTTTGTGCCCAGACTATCCTAGACACCTGAAAAACCAACCAACATATTAGGTACAGAACGCCTTGCCTTTATACCTACATTACTCTAGCTAGGGCTCATTGCCCAGGCTAAACCCTAAACCCTACACCCCTAAACTCCTACACCCCTATACCCCTTAACCCCTACACCCCTAAACCCCAAACACCCAAACCCTAAACCGCCAGGGTTCAGAGTTCGGGATTTTGAGTTCAGGGCCCGGCTCTTACTGGACACTGGATTAATTTTGATGTGGGGACCCAGTAGTTGTTGGAGTGGTGTTTAAAGTTAGGGTTTGAGGTCTAGGTTTGGGGTTTAGAGTGTATGCATTTCCTCAAATAAATGCAAGAAGGACTGTATGGTTGAGGCTTGGGGTAATAGGGTGTGGTTACAGGGTGCAAAGCTTTGAATCAGTCCTTCTACTAGGTGGCACTTTGTGACAATAATGAATTTCCCTTGTTGTGGTACAAGGGGCCCGATTTACAAATAAGTTTGGGGGCATAAGCCCTAAACTTTAACCAGTTCTAAAATTATCCCTTATTGTGGTAGAAGGGGCCCTAGGCATTAATAGTTTTGGGCCCCTTGAAGTACCACCCAGTTCTAGAATTATTGACGAGCAGCCTGTCCCAGTGAGCTACAATTCAAAGGCTTGGGAGTGCTAAACAGTTGGTGAGTAACAGTCATAAAGATAAGAATAGTAGTAATAATTACTCAGAAGAGTATTCGTAATAAGACTTCTAATGGTAACAATAGTAATAATCATTGTAGCCATTACAAGAGTCACGAGTTTCATCCAGGGATCAGCTGGAGAGACCGCAGGAGTCTTACTTGCGAAGAGCTTGCGGTCTCGGCAGATCTGTGTAATGCGCTTACATCACCCTCATAACTCGACCTCAACTCAACATCTCACAACTCCACGAACTTGGCGTTATCTTCCCATTGGTTGCTGAACCCTTTGCAAGAGAAACCAAACGCTTTTGCAGGCAGCGACACCCTGACGCACGTGATGATCGCGCTTGGCTTGGCATTGCTTGGCATGATGTGACCATTAGCTGCTTTGCCTAGGCTTCGCGGATGTTTTGAAACACCAGGGGCCAGATGTGGTTGCCTTAAGTAAGACATGTTAGGATTCCTTCCATGAGGCTTCTCCCAATTTTTGGGCGCATCATTTTAACAGGCTCCGAGCTATCAATGTGAGGCAAAGAGCTGCCGATGCTCGGCTGGACAGTAGTCTGTGAAACCGCCCTGCAAGCTACTCTAAGCAACTGCAGGGACCGACTTTGCAAGTGCCTGCAGAATTCTGTTTCAGCAAGCCCCGCATGCATGCACGTTTGCAACTGTGCAAGAAAACGTTCACAACTTCACATAGAAACTGAATGGGCAAAGTGGCAGGAAGCAGACGGTTTCTAAACGTTCAAAAAAGCGGAAACTGCAGTGCCCTGATAAGGAGGGAAGCTGGGTTGCTGTTAAGGAACTTATGCTAAGATAGTACAACATGGAAACCCCATTATTTACTACATACCTATACTATGGTGACTTAATCCAAGTTCCTTAACAGCAGCCAGAAAGAGATGCTGCTTCTACTGCACTCCCCAGCTGCAAGCCTAGAGCCCAAATCTCATGCTCAAAACCTGAGAGGCCAAGATTTCCATCCCCACCCTACATGTCACACCCTGCCTCGACATGTAAACCGCAATCCGACATCTGATTTGTTTCGTGGGCACCATCTGAGACTAACCCAAGGGATTCAAAAGTTGTAGGGGGTCGGTGTCTTCCTCCCAGCGTTCTGAGACCTGGATCTTTCCTCCTAGGTGCGAGACATGCTTACACGGAGCGGCAGCCCCACAGAGGCGGGTCGACTGCTGCCGCTACACTTCCTGCTCTTTCCGCAGCATTTGGTTTTAGTGTGGAGCATGCAGGGATTAAGGAACCAGTAATGTTGAGAACTATTCTTTCAGGATAAGGTCTAGGCAAACCACAAGGCATTGAAGGCAGCACCTGCTGGTTTGGGATGTTCAGTTGTCGTTACAAGTGCCTCAGGATGAGGTGCCCTTTCCTTCGGGACATCCCATGAGGCCCGCGCGATGAAGTGGGAGTGTCAAGACATGTTACCCAATCTGCAGGGTGGAAGAGTTAAGCCATGAAAAGCTGGGGAGCATGTACAGACAGATATAGAAATTCCATCATCTGCTTGTGCGACCGGACTGAATGCATCGTGGAATCATGTTGATGTCATCTCCGTCCAGACATGCAAGACTTAGCGGCCTTTGAGAATCTGAGGTTTCTGCTGTGGGTGGTGCATGCTGCCTTCAACCAAGCAACGCAGAAGAGCACTGCAACGTTGTTCGTAGAGGCCTGGCGCGCAGTTCTCTATCGACAGGAACCTCATGCCCCTTGGCAGAGTGCTCAGGATTCAGGGTTGATGGGCTCAGGCTGTATGAGGGCTCCAACATATACAGCTTAGGATCCCGGAGCCCCGCGAAAAGGAGCCCTTACACAATCATGACTTACTTACACCTCGTATGCAAGTGCGATGGTTAAGTAAGATGCCCATCGCAGCCCAGGTTGGAATGACACTGTCATAGATAATCAGCTCATGGTCCTTGGAGAGAAGTGGAAAAATAAGATGGAAAATGAAACGGAAACTGAGGGTATGAGATTAGACGGGAACCTTATGTAGTTCAAATTTGTACACGGGGGTTAGCACTAGCTGGGGGACCCCTTATATAACTGATATACCGTAAACGTACCCCAATACACTAAACCTAAGCCCCTCAACCCTAAACCGCAAAACTCCCTATTCAAGTGCCCCCATTTGAGACAAATTGATTTTGGGCACTGGGGGCTTCCCTCCAAACTTGCGACATAGATCGCCAAGATGCCTTTCTGACGCCTCATTTTGCTTAACCATTTGGTGATTCCCTAAATTCATTACATTACGGGTCCTTATGCTAGAGCTCCTATGATAAGACGGGTCCCTACACAAATCGTAGGACCCCAATATAGACCCTAATATACTACAGTCCTTGCTATGGGGGCCCCCAAAATGGTACCCCTAATTTTGGGAAACCCCAACCCTTACAATCCCCTATATATCCCAGTTTCCATGTCATTTTCTTTCCCATGTGATTCCCCGTTGTAGTAGGTACCCCTAATTGTGGGAAACCCAGCAGTTGAGCTGAGCTCATCCCAGAGCTCTTTATGCCATGAAGCATTTCTTGTAGATAGCAACCCTCGGCGTGGGTTTTTCCTGGAAAACAGTCTCCAAGCCAGCCACAGAATTGAAGCCAGTTCCGTGTCCTACCTTCCAAGGACCAAACTACCAAGGAACCCTAAACCCTAAACCCCAAGACTGGTACCCAGCTCTTCGCAGTGGGGAAGCCATGACTTGATGTGGGTAGCTCACGAGCCACGTAGATAGTCAGATAGAACTTATTGGCGTTATGGACCCTTCGGGCTGCTATGAGTTGCAGAGCTATGCTTGGGTTTAGGGTTTAGGTTCTCTGAGCCCTAGACCCTAATTAAGGCTCTGCGGGACATGACTGGGAAGAATCAAGACTCCTCAGCCGTCCTAAGCTTCCCTCAGTTCCCAGACTTGCAATATCACGGCTGCTGCATCTGGAGACTTGCGCCCAAAGTCCCTATTATCCTAGGGACTCTCAGGACCCCCACTACCTGGTACCCCACTACCCATTTAGACCAAACTACAGCAGGAATCTGGCTTCAATAGTAGTGGGGTACCACCCTAAACCCTAAACCCTAAACCCAGGTAGTGGGGGTCCAGGGAGCTCCTAGGATATTAGAGGGTCTCCTCGAAGGGGAGACCCTCCCCTATGACTTATAATTCGTACACGCGGTCTCTATCTCATAAGGTCAGAAGAGGTAACATAAGCTTCCGTGAAATCATGGGCTTCATTCCACATTGCTGAGACCCTTCTGGTTGAAGACGTTAAAACCCCATGCAACACCACGAATGAAATGTCAAACCTTATTCCAGCTTTTAGGTTTCCATACAGGAGTTCGTCAGGTCAATCCCTAAACCCTAAGCCCTAAACCCCTAAACTAAACCCTAAACCCTTAAACCCTAAACCCAAAACCCAGTATGGTTGATGGAAACTGTTCTCCCCAGCAGTCCCAAGAGGATGCGGAACTCTGAACCTGGTAAAGCATATGGGTAGGTTCCCGTGTTGGGTCCCATGTTGGTACACCTAAATATTAGGTGCCGTAATATAGTCTATGACCCAAAAGGGCCCATAATTTTTGGGAACAACCCATATGTTTCCAGGCTGGCAGCGGGTCACCCTGTACCAGCTGCGGTGCCGCATGCCAGGCAGCGCAATTTGGGAGGGCTCGTCTTCGGGGCCTTCACTGGGGTCTCAGGAAAAAAAGGAAACCTCAAAAAGTGCAGTCGCGACTTGTGAGCCCTAAGCCCTGCGAAAATCTCCGCAGAACTTCAGCCAACCTAGTGGCTGTCTGGGTCAAGCCTTTCCAAGTGACCTGGAGCTTCACTCACCAGACTCACCCCAAACTCTTTTTTACTTGCTGGTTGTTGGTAGGGAATGTAGGAAGGGATCCCTCTGTAATCCCCAATACTAAGGCACTGTCCATTTGGCTTTTCCATTCCTTCATTCCCTACTATGAACCAGCAAGCACATCCTTATAGTACAAGCAACTTCTCGCAGGTCTTCCACACAAATGGTACTTTCCCTACATGAGTGGACCCCAATATAGACACCAATATACTATAATCCTTATTATGGGGACCCCCCAATAAGGTACCCCTAATTTTGGGAAACCCCAACCCCTAGAATCCCCTATATATCCCAGTTTCCGTTTCATTTTCCATGTTCTTTTCCATTTGATTCTCCATTGTAGTAGGTACCCCTAATTTTGGGAAACCTCCAAATCAGTCTGACTCATGAAGTAACAATCTGCCGCAACCCCCTGTCCTGCAAAGGACGATACCCTAAGCCTGCTTGTTGATTTAAAAACTGAGGTCGCCCTCTTATGCCCAAAAACACCACCCCATAGTGTCATCCGTCCTCATGATGATAAGGACCCTGAAAAAAAAACTAGCAACCCTAAACCCTAAACCCTGGAGCAACCCTAAACCCTAAACCCGAGGTGTGCTCCTTGTTGGCGCCAGCCCCGGAGCCGGGCGCCGCCAAAGTGGACGTCGTGTTTGTCTCGCATCCACCGTTCCTTCACCTAAGCTTAGGGTGTTAGGGTTTAGGGTTTAGGGGTTCTCAGTCTGGTTTTTCACAGTGTGGCAGTTTCTGTGAAAAGGAAGCCCCAAGATAGACCCTGATGCACTACACTCTTCATAGGGACTTCCAAGACGGGGCCCCTGATAATCTGGAAACTCCCATGTCATTGACGTTGTCTCTGAGTGCAGGAGCTATCGCAGAGCAGCTGTCTTGGGTTCAGAATTTAGCGAGGCTTTGTGGTGCCAAACCCTAAACCCTAGACCCTAGACCCTAAAAGAAACCAGGTATCCAAGCTCCCTCTTCAGCCTCTGGTCCTCCTGCACCGCATCATCCAACCGCCAGGGCTGGGTCCCGGCCTGGTGGATGCCCCTGGCATGGTTTAGGGGTTTGGGGTTTTGGGGTTTAGGGGTTTGGGGTGTAGGATTTAGGGGTTTGGAGTTTAGGGTTTACGGCACCTGAGCCTCAAAAGTATGAATTTTGGGCAACATGTTGGTGTGTTCGGCCATCATGTTACCTAGCTGCGGGGTCCAGGTATTACAGCAAATATTGAATACTTGTATCACTATTACTATTATATGGGTAGTTCCCAAAATTCGGGTCCCATTTTGGTACCCTGCCGCTACATGAGTTATAATCTGAACTCCTTGAGGGGATTATATAGGGGACTACCGTGGGCGTTACTAAGGGCGATACTGGGAGTTTAGATTGTGGCTCGCATGCAGGTGAATATCAAAAACAGCCTTGACATTTCTGACAGCTAGCACAGGCTCCGCAGCTAGGAGCAAGGAGGCCGAACCCTTTTGTATGAATCCATCCATGATTTATTTGGGGTCGCCCAAGTTCCCACACCAAAAGGTGACTTCGTTCCAATCTCCTATTCCCTCTCCACCCTTGTCTACAAAGGTCGTTCTTCACGCAGCTGAGGTATCTCTTGGGGCCTCCGCTGTCCCTCGTCATCCCCTGGCTTTGGCCGATGTTGAGGACGCCTGTCATATTTCGCTACAGCCTGTGCTTGTGCGTAGGACTGTTTTTGTTCGGTCTGCACTGATGCGAGACGGGAGTGTTTCCATATACTCTTCTTAGACATACATACGTTATGTATACATGATCATGCACTTTGATGGGCGCCCCATAATCCTCTTATAGCCCTACGTATCCTCGGCCTGCTTTGAGAAACCCCCAAAGGCCCTTTGAAAAGCAGAGACTAAGACAGGTACCGCCCGCACAACAAAAGCCAGTCATCATGCACAGACCGAGCCCTGCGGGTTGTTGCAGAGATATATATTGGGGTTGTATTGGGATAATGGAAAATAAAATGGAAACTACTAGAAAATGTATTGGGGTTATATAGGGGAATGGAAAAGAAAATGGAAGCGACAATAGGGTATGTATCGGGGTTATATGGGTGGATGTCAAAAGTTTCCCAAAATAAGGGGACCCCAATGTAGACCCTCATATACTATAGTCCTAACTATGGGGATCCCCAAAAAGGTACCCCTAATTTTGGGAAACCTCCAAATCTGAATGAGAGACTTTGTTGCAGTTGTTAACCGCATTGTCTAGCGTTGTTGTGTTCACGGTGCAAATGTCCAAGCTGGACAGGAATGGGCAGGGCTTTGAAGTTGCAGAAGACGTGGGCTATGCCGGCGTGCACATGCAGAATTGGGTCATGGCCTGCTATGGCTACCAGTACCTGCTTCTGAGCCAAAAAGCGTTAGCGTAGAAGATGCATATTTTTGGAAGTAGACCATGGTGACGCTGGACATGAGAGTCGATGACGATGATGAGACTTCAAGCCAAGTTTTCAAGCGCTCAAGCCAAGTTGGCCATCTCTGCGGATGAACGCAATCAACCTCCAAACTTGCCAACGGTCTTCGGGTGTTATGGGCTGCAGTTTCATGGGAGGTCAATAAAAACTACACGCCACGCCCTAGCAACACACGCGGCTCAACTAAGGTTGTGGCCGTTCAGATCCTTTGTTGCTGCAGCTCGGCAAATTTCTTCATGAGGTAGGTTGTCAAAATTGTGGACGATCAGCCCCCTAAGATTTTGGGTACAAAAAAAAGACCAGGATTTTGACAACGACTCACGGTGTTTCCTGCCCTAAACTCTACAGCAGTGGGATGACTCTTTTATGGGACGATTTGGTAAACAGGGATGGCTCTTGAGCGTCGTAAAATGCACATGAGGGGTGTTTGCTGAGGTGCATTCAAATGTCAAGGTCTCCTAGGCCCCTTCAATCAAAGAAGATCGAACGATTGGCCTCAACTCTCATCCGTAGCTAGGGAAGGAAGGGCAATCACGTACGGTTGCCTTCAATCCGGTCCGCTTTGAATATGCATCTACCTTCTCGCGTAAATTGTATTCACAAGTTGTATGAGGACCTCAGACTTGGAACAGAGGTTGGGAGCTCTTATGATTTTCTCACGCTGCTTTAGTTCTGCATGAAGGAAACTACATCCTTGTTGGGCCGCCCAGTCGGACCAACTCGCGTCTGTGCGCGCAATGCTACTGATACTACCGTCGCTACCCGCTACCCTGCCTCCATTTTCAGCATGGCTGCTTTGAGGCTGTTCGTATCCAATCACAGACTTGTGCAATTTGGGGTTACCTCTTGCTCTGGAAATGGTAAACGTGGCTGGCTGTTTGTATGAGGCGCGCATTGCCAGCACCGCTCTCGCGGCTGAGAAGAGGGGCGTGCGCGTCCTCTGCCTTGGCGCGTTGAACAAAGCAGAGTGGATGAATAATGGCACTTGGTCTCAAACTAGCGATGGCTTATATCATCGGTAGCCACCACCATAGTTGTAGTTCATGCAATGAGTTTTGCAACATACTCAGCTCTCTTTCTTCAGCTGCAAATGTGTTGAGGTTAAAGGTGGGCTTGGGGACGAGTTCTTGTTTTGGGGGCTTTGTAACAATCAGAAAGACCCCTCAACATCCGGTGGGGGCCATTTTGTTTGCTTGACACTCGCGGGTTTGAAGTTTTTAGTGGGGCTCGCTCGTCCTGTTACCACCCTTCAAGGAGGGAGGCATACATTTGCCATTGACATCCCACTTTTCGAACAGTAAACCCAACGAGGCTCCTGTCTTCGGATAGTGCTGAGCCAGACTACCCTAAACCCTCATCGGTGCTGGGCTTCAGCCTTCTGCTGCCGCGAAAAGGGATGCCGTGAAAATGTGAGATACCCTGGGACACGGACCCCTGCAGGGGCGGGAGCTACATGAGGATGCGCAAACTTCAAATGAGCCATTGTCGTCCCTGGTATTACATTCCCTAGTAAGAAACCCATGTCCATTACTTATCTGGGGAAGTATTGGCTGTACTTCAAATAGAGCGGAATGCATCTCAGGGTTGCAGCAAGGAACGTGCAAGCGACTGGATCCCGATGAGCCTCCAGGCCCTAAAAGCTGCATGCTGTTTACCTCAAATCCTATACCCCCAACCCCCCAGTATTGAACACTGAAAACTCTCCAAACCCTACCCTAAACCCTACACTCTAGACCCTAAACCTTACGCAACCCTACAACCAAAGCCCCAGACTTTACACCCCAAACCCTAAACCCTAAACATCTCTCAAACTAAAGCCCGAAAGCTCAGGCGGGCTCGGCCTCCTCAGCAAAATGGAAGGGGGAGCCTCAGCTCCCATGGAGCTCCTCTCCCACTGCCTTGTTCTCCTCTTCCCTTAGGGTAATATTAGGGTGATAGTGGGGTTATAGTGGGATAACGGAACACACAATGGAAACTATTGTAATGTGTTATATCTGGTTTATGCTTCGGGTTTCCAATTCCCGCAGGAATTGTCTGCATGTTAACTCGATTTTTCTTCAGGCTTGTTCGTTGTCAGGAGGCTTCACTACTTTCATTTGTGCAGTTCGGTAAGCGGGGTACCTTGCCTCCCTTGAAGGCCCCGAGCCCTGATCGACAAAGGGACCCCTCATGATGCCTGAAACACGAGGCCCTCGGCTTTTGCACAACTCATCTCCACAAGGATCTGCGCAGATACTGTAGTTCCTACCTTTCAGCCTCTTACCCATCACGTTGAATTCTTCACCCCTCGAACATGACCCCCTAAACCCTGAGCCCTACACTTACACTCTAAGCTGACAACTTCCAAGTCAAGGAATGCGCATTGTTCACGGCAATACACTCACAGCCGCAGCGGTGGTCGAGGCTGGTTGGCTCCCTGAACCAAAAACCGTTTTGGGGGGTCCCAAAGCCTTGAGGTCCTTTCAAAAAAGGATATAATTGGATATACAACGGTCTTAGGGTCCAGGGGATTATGTTTTAGGGTGCCCAAAACATGGGAATGTGCATTAGGATTATGCTATACTTGGCTGCAACTTGGGGGTGTGAAGGACTTCTTCCAGAAGCTACCATGCTGGTATTTCCGGAGTAGATGGCAAATTGCAAGACAGGGCGGTTCTCAAAAAGGGTGCCCGCAAAGCCTAGAAATCTTTGGGGATCAGGAGGAGATCATTGTGGCTACTTTAGCTACTACATGGGGATGATTAGGAGACAGGGCCGCATCACAGCGGCACACTGACACAGAGATGGAGTATCGTTCCTAGAGGGGTCTGGTATTTTAGGGATTGGATAGGGATTGGATGAAAGCTTAGGGCTTTTGGGCTAAGAGTTCAAGTTTTGGGGGTTTAGGGCTTTGGGACAAAAATGAGATTCTGGCTGTCCCCTCCATGTACGGATTCAACATTGTAGCCATGTGGAATGTCCCCGATATTGTAAATTGTAAGCATATCACCTGTGACTGGCGGAGCACACGGCACTCGTGCGCAAACCAGCTGCCAGAAGAACCTAAAACCCTAAAGCTTTCCATAGAACCCTAAATCCTAAACTAACTTAAACGAGGGATGGAAGAGCCCGGGTTCAGGGGGAGGAAGAGGCTCAGGGGCATGAGCGGCTTGGCAGAGATAATTACTGGGGTTGCTGGTAAGGAAGTGAAAGCTGTGGACACGCCGCTATTGACATGTTTTTAATATTTATCCATGTTATGATAGCCGGATCTAAGTTCCTGAGCAGCAACCCAGGTTACAAGTTCTCTACGGTCACCTTGGCCCTAACCCTTTCTCTAAGCGCTGGAACCTAAATCGGCCAGGCTGCACGTGGCCTCTTTGGGCCAGCCGCCTCTGTCACGTCACCGCTTTTCCTCACAGGGGCCTCGAGAGCCTTGCCTAGGAGTGAGTTGGGGTCGTTCAGAACCGAGGTCTATCCGGAGACTCTAGGAATAGATGGGGGTGCATAGAAGAATATGAAGCGAAGCATGATATCGGGATTTACTTGCGAGACTCTCGCTTCAAGTTCCCTACGTTTGCGCATTGTTGGGTGTTGTGGATACTATGGCGTTTCACCCTCCTTACTCGTCATCATGTTAAGTCATCTCTTGAGCGGTGCATCCCTTGTACCTACAAGGTATAAGACTGAGTGGCCCGTTGTTTGATACATCCCAAGGTGTTCTTTTGCTAACGCATCCCCGCTCAACGTCTCTACAATACCCACAAGCCCTACCTGGACCCCAAAAGTAGGTATAATCATAGCCCAAAATACCTAAATGTAGCCCAAAGGGCCATTATTTTACATTTTGGGGTCTAGATAGAATTAAGACTCCCTGCGAGATGCAGAGGCAAAGTCGGAGCAGCTGTCGCCCTGCGACTCCTGCAGCTTGGGTACCCGGTGCTCGCGCACTCCAGCGACCCAGAGAGGCTCAGAAGTTTAGTCTACAGAAAAGGACCGAAACTTTTGAAGATGGATCTATGCCTTCTTTCCTTGTATCTATAGGCCTTGGGGTATGTGAATGTTGATGTTCCAGATTTCCGTCTTCTACCCTAGGGGTTCTAGTCATGGAGGGAACGTGGGTGGGAATTCATTCTTGGATTCCCAATGCTAAGTTCTTGTTTACTTGAGGATGGCTATGGCTCTGATCATGAAAACGGGGAGCGCAGGGATTGTTATGGGGACATTCGGGACTCATCCTGCAAACAGGTGGGAGTCAAAGCTTGCTTTGTAGCTGGATGGTGCAGAACTCCACATCAGTGGAAGGTAAGGGGACGACCCGAAGACAAGCTGGTTTTCTTCAGATCGCTTACCTTTGAGGGCAAAGCGAGGAGGTTGTAGCCCCTCCAAGCTCAACCCTTCCAGCTCTCGCCGCCAGCCGCCTCCTACCCGCTGGGCTGAACGACCATTGATTTTATGAGTCGAGTGCTGTTGATGGAGGAAATGTTGTATCACCTTTGGTCCCTAAAGTCCCAGAAATTATACTACTACATGTACTTCCAGTTACACTTAAGAATGCGGTTACTGCTACTACTTACGGTCCTCCAGCTCTCCCTTGGCGTTCCAGTCCCGAAGGCTGCGTCGCCTGGCCGCCAAAGCGCAGCAGCTCGACCCAAAAGCAGCAGACAAGCTGGAGGCTCTGGATTTGCGGGGGTTTGGAGGGTTGGGTTTTGCTGCTGAGGTTTCGGCTTGGGTTGGGGGGCAGGGTTTAAGGTTTTGGGTTGGCGTTTAGGGTTAGGCTTTGGGATTCAGGATTTGGGGTGACTCGCGCTGCAGCAACGAAATGTCTTTGTACCCATGTACCCGGTAAGTAGGGGATGAAGGCAGAAACCTTCAAAAACTGCCTCATAATCCCTGGTAGATCCGCAGAACCCATTCCCCAAAAAACTGGCCTTGGGTTAGCTAGGACTAAGGGAATGGATCCTTATAGTAGTTCCTATATAACCCATTATAGCAGTTTCTATTTTCCTTTCCATTCCTTCCTTCCCAGGCCAGAAAACGTCACCATGCAACAGGTAAGCCCCAAACCCCCGGAGCAGTGGAGGTGACCACAACCCTGGTCAAGGGTGTCTACACGCCTTACTGGATTGTTGGGAAACACGATGCGAGGCAGGGCCTGAAATCAAAGCAACATGTAAGCCCGCAGAAGTGGGATAGCCCAGAAGGTCCCTTGAAAGGGGTTACATATGTTCTGAAGGGCTAGGGGCTTAGGGATTTTGATCTCGGATCAGGGCCAAGGGCTCAAAATGTTGGAGGTCCCGGTTCCCAAAATAGGAAATCTTCGGAGGAGTTCTGGGCAAATAGATGTGTTGAGATTCTCCAATACAGCTCCCTTCTACATGGCCAGCAGTGATCAAAGGGCCTTTCTGGACCATGCGGGTCCTGGGGGAGGGTGAGGAGACTTTCTTCGGAGCATCCTTGTTGGAAGAGTATCATGGTCAGGTACACACATATTTGCCCAAAACTCCAAAAGACCCTGCAAGGGGGTTATTCAGACTTGGGGCTGAACTTTCAAAAGCTCCTGACAAGCTGTAAGTGGGGGCAACGCAGCAAGGTCATACAGGTTAATGACACACCTGCTAGGTAGGTATACTACTCTAGTATTACACCAACTACTTTTAACAGAGCTCATCAAGCATCTTATCCCCTCAAAATGGACTTAATTATACAGGTTCCTGCATGCTGAGTCTGCCTTGCCTTCAAAAAGCGTGTGGTGAAGACCCTGTCTGTTAAGCCGGGCCATGCTTGAGCCGCTCGTAGTCAGCAATTTGGCAAGAATTTTCATGCCTCCCGGCATCCCACTGTCACCTCAGCCTAGAGCCCAGTAGCTTCCATTTTTCCATTATCCCTATATGAACCCTACATGACCCCAATATACCATAGTAGTTTCCATTTCCTTTTCCATTATCCCAATATTATAAGCCTTTCGGAGATGTCTTCATGGTTGATCCCTTCACCATTTCTGCGCTCCCAGTCCTGCAAGCCTGATCTGAACTTCAACCCGCTCAGCCTGCAAGCCTAAGCTGAAACTTTTTCAACAAATCTGCCTCTCGTCAACAGCCCAACCCTGTGAAGGGTCCCTCACTACCTGCCACGCGGATCCCGTGCTGTGGTGTTCAGCGTGCCCAACCCGATCGAGGACGGGTGGCAGAGCGTAAGCTTCATAAAGCCGAAAGCCTTGCGTGGCTTTCCTTCTGCTCGCTCAGCCAAGGGTTTGGAGAGGGTATGCTGCAGCAGAACTCAAAAGCCACCTGCTGCGAATGAAGTGTGCGAAGATACACCAGCGGATATTAAACCCAGCCCCGTGCATTTCTAGCTAGGCCCTGCCAGGGCCATTCCTACTTTGGGAGCAGTAGGCCATGGCTCGATCTTGTTGGGTGATGCGGGGAACGGTGGAAGGACTTGCATGCTTGCGGTTGGGGCCCATGATGCGCAGCTTTCCTGACTGGTGCTTCAGGGAGAGCGGATCCCAATAACAATCCTTTCATAATCTCCATATATAGCCCTGTCATGGTACCTATATTCACTCCCCCACTCCTTTAAGCACCAGTAGGTTTCGGGCAATATTTAGGTCTCACGCCTTAGACCCTGATCGATCCGTAGCATACAGACACACGGACACACAGACACACCCCTAAACCCCTAGACCCTAGACCCTAAACCCTGTTCTCTTTGGGTTGGCAACTAGCTTTAACAATTACAAAAAGTGTTTTCCCCTGCTATCAAACACCTCCCACTTTTTTTTTGCTGGGACTGTATTTAGAGAGGCTTGCATAGGCAGACACACGTGAATGATCCTTGCACTGCCCGTATATAGCTTCTTCAAATGTCTGTATGACGATAATGCCATTAAGTCTAGAGTCTAGGGAGATAGAAGCTTTACCCTGCTGTCAGAGGAGTCTGGGCGCAAGGACGTCGTCTGGGTACCTGGTGGCAACTTGCTTGCCAGCACAGGGCCTCAAATGTCCACATACAGACGGCTCTTGGGCTACCTTTCAGATATCACTAGGTGCCGCAAACAGGCCCTACTTATGTTGACAACAATCGCGCGGGGGCTCTTGTAGAACTGGTCTTCTCTTTCGGCTCTTGTTTTCAAGCTCCAGGCTTCAAGAATGAATTCAAGCTTCCTCCTAGTGACTCATAACAACCCCCAGCATGGCAGTTTTGTACTAGGCACCCTTGTCTTCTGTGAGTGCGAGTGAGTTATCATTGGAGTTTATTTGTGCGCGATGGCGCAAATTGTTTCGGTTTGCTGTATTAGCTGGGAAACTAGAAAAATAAGCATGGTGCAATGTGCTCCAGTAAGGCTAGCAATCCTTACAAAACCTTGCCCTGTCAACAGCAGCAAGCGATCATCGGAATGCTGCTTAGCATCGTCATGTCCGGAGGAGGAGGTGGAGGAGGCGCTGGTGGCGGTGGGATGGTGGCACCCACGCCCCGCCGCCGCCGCTGCCGTTGCCGCCACTTCCGCTGCCGCTGCCGCTGCCGCTGCCGCTGCCGCTGCTGCTGCTGCTGCTGCTGCTGCTGCTGCTGCTGTCGCGGTCATCATAGTCGTAGTCATAGTCATCATAGCGGCAGAAGCGGTAACAGCAGCAAGAAGTAGGAGTAGGAGTCGGCGAAGGACGTGGTAAAGACCTGCCGATCTCAGGCATCCTGCGCCTCGATGGCACGCGACTGGCAAAGCCTAGGCAGTTCTCCAATCTGCTAGCTCCAGATGACACTTGGACGGCAAGATAGTCACGTGTTTGTGGCGTAAGTGAGAAGTGCTAGTGTGATGACCTGACTGCTTTTCAAACCATTGCCAGCGAATGCCATATTATGCTAGGCTCAGGAATCACAGACCTCGATTTGAGCCAGGGCGCAGAATCTAAGCATGAGAGGCTCTCACTCATGGTCAGTGAGCCCTCTGATAACATTACATCGTGGAAAATGATTTCACTGGCCCACATCTTGTCTGAGAGCCTCAAGCTGCAGAGGCAAAGGCTTCTCGCGCAATACAGAAGCCTGAATAAGTATCAGGGGTTTAAGGTTTAAAGTTTAGAACGGTTCTAGATTCCCTGTATACTTCTGTTTTAGGCTCTCAACTAGACCTGGAGATGATTTTGGTAGTTGTTCAGGCCCCCACACTGGGGCTCTTCCTCCTTGGTGTGAAGCCGAAGCGAAGTCTGAACAAGAGGGTACTTGCAGGGGATTGGGTTCTCAGATCGCGAATCATTTGCTTAGTGTCCCGCATGCTGAAGATGTGCATTCTTCGCGCTACTCCATGATGGGGCGGACCCTCTTGAGACACAGTAGTTTGAGAACCAGGGACATTTTCATGGTATCCCTTTCGCGGAGGTTTTCCATACTCTCTGTAAACACATGGGTTATTCCACCATATGGGCCTTGATGGAACCCAATTTTGGGAACCACCCACGTCATGTTGGCTTCTAGGAGATCTATGCCTGCCATGCAGCGGGCATGGTGACAGCGGCCAACCCCGAATGGCAACTCGACGGCACTTCGGGACCCTATAGATTTTAGGGACGGATTATAAGAGGATTCTGGGGGGATTCTGGGGGGTCCCTATAAGGGATTATATAGGGCTTCTGTTCGGTTCCATGCTTCTGTTCGTGAAGTCTGGGCGCTGTTTTGGGGATGGTTTTTCATACTTGGATGTTGGAAACGATTTTCCTACGCAGTGTTCTGATTTAAGTTTCACGAGTGGAACAGTTTTTCCGTCGCTGCAATAATGCTGCGGTCGTGCCTTTGCGCAGACTAGAGTCCAGAGCCTTTCTGATGTTTCTGCTAACTTCTGCTAGCATGAGATTGCCTTCAGATGGCAGGAAGGACGAGTTGGGCGAAGTTTCGGTGGACGCGATGTCGACTCAGTGGGAGGCCAGACTTGTCTGTGTCAGAAAAGTGTGCCATCTAAAGTTTGTCATTTGTTGTTGGCATTAACAAGCTGGTGCGGAAGTACAAGTTGATATGCTGGATTGTTTGGACACCAACTGTGGATCCCTCGAGCCTGCGCTTTTGCTGGACTGACGGCGCTCAAAAAAAAAAAAAAAAAAACGGTATCCAAGCCCTGCCCCTCGTCAACCCTTCGCAATCACATTTCAACTTGTTCGAAATGCGATCAAGGAGCGACCCATGTTGCGTTTGATGCTTCCCATTGCCTTGCAAGCTATCAGCTGGCTATTAAGGTTGTTTAGAACGGTCATGCTGTTTGCGATCGCCGCGCGCCGTGTTATTGATCTGCAAGCCAGAAACCGTAAGTGACTGCATCATCTCACTTAATACTCCAAACTCTTACCATATAGGACTTGAAACGCACTAACATTTCTGCGCCTTTCTTCAAGCCCGCCACCAAAGATAGCAGCTGCAACGCAGGCCGCATTGCGCATGGGCTTCTCGCTTCCACCGTCTCCGCCGTCGAGTCCAAGCACGTTGCCTCGCAACAGCATCCTGACCCCAGTTTCATTGATGGCTTCGCCAGGAGGAGTGTTCCTAGAGACATCAAGACTCCTTTGGCTACATGAGATCTAATCCCACAATTATTTGGTCAATCCTAGCATCATGCATCTACGGGCACAGAATCTTAAGAATTTGTCGGCCCAGC
The DNA here is from genome assembly GCA_905231905.1 of Symbiodinium pilosum. Classification (NCBI taxonomy): domain Eukaryota; class Dinophyceae; order Suessiales; family Symbiodiniaceae; genus Symbiodinium; species Symbiodinium pilosum. The sequence continues at coordinate 132,638 of CAJNIZ010045427.1, forward strand.
CTACCCCCCCACATCTTGTATTTATTTGGGCTGGGCGGTATCGTCAGACACCTAACCAACAAACACCGAAAGAGTGAATACGAGATAGCCCCATAATGCTTCATCAATTGTAGTTATCCATACAATCTCTAAAATCTAAAAGCTCCTGAACCCACAGTTTCAACACTTGACTGAGGACTTAGCGCCGATGTGGTGGTGATTGGCGCGGGGCCGTCTGGCTGGCCACCCAGCGGTTGAGGGGTAACATGGGTGTACAGTTGAGCTAAATTCGCAAGCATTTTGGGGGGCCTGGGAGTGGAGGAAGAGGAATAGGTCAGGATTTTTGCGGGATAATGGTACGGATCAGGGATTGTAGGGGTTCAGAGTGTACCGGCCGACAGCGTTGGCCTTTGACAAAGCACGTCTCGAAGATGGTTGCAGGGGTTCTGCCACTCAGAGCGAAGGGCAAATGGGCTTGCGCGACTGTAAGACGCTCGCCATGCGTTCGGGGAGCGCATGGTTGTAACTGTTGCCACCTCTGGACCCTCGAACTCCGCGCTTTTGGGTTGTCACTGCTTTCGGAGGATCGTTTCGAGCACACTTTCGCTCCGATCTAGGCTGTCAGGATGCTGTTGGAGTCGTCTGCCTCCTCCAGATCTTCTCCCACCATTGCGCTACCAGTACAATAGCAGTCCTACATTGCTATCAAGATATTTGTTTTTACTACAATATTTCAAATAGTAGTTTCTCATTTCTATCAAGATATTGTTCTTATTACATTAGTTCACTACTGTCAATATACAACCCTAAACCCTACAACCCTAAAACCATAACGGCCCTATGATTGAGACCCAGGCCTGGCGACTGCAGCTGCCCTCGCGCAGCGGGGAGTGGACGTTGTTGTGCCACTCGGTCTTATCAGTGGACGTGCGCAAGACGATACTCTGATTAGAAAACGGTTTTTGACAACTGGTTTGGGGTTCAGGGTTGGGGTTTTAGGGGTTGACTGAACTTCGCAAAGGGGGCAGCGGTGGAGATGTCGAAATTCTACCAAAATTGAATCTCCATGTTGGTCTTAGGGTGTATGTTTTAGGGAATAGACAAGAAATTGGAAACTGTCATAGTAGTGGGGTTTTTCCAGGGGCTACAATTTGATTTCTCGATGAGAATCAAGCGGGGCAGTGAATTAGCTTCCGGTCTAGGGTTTTGGGCTAGTTGATACTTTTCCTATGCCCCCGACCATACATTGGACAATCCATTGTACATGTGCAAGGCAGATCCCGGATCCAGAAAAATCATCTCCCCCAATAATAAGCATCTTGCTGCCCAAACTTTCCTAGCATAGTGCCATCATATGTTGGGGGATTTATAGGAGGTGGGGGGTTTACTGTAGGGGGAGGTGTGCCGTTGCATTGGTCTAGCTTGCTCCAGTGGCCTCAAGAAACTCAGGATCCGTGGCTATAGAGATGCCGCAGTGACAACGCTTTGTTTGCCTTACCGTTTCCCCTCTTACAAGTGTTGCTAACATCTCTGTACGGCAAAGACTCCCTCCAAAACCCCTTCTCACTGTGGACAGAACCTATTCCGCCTTCTTAGTTGGAATTGGCACCATCCGCGAAGCCCCAAACTCTAAACCCTACCCACCCAGAAAAAGACAAGCCCTAATTCGCGTCCGCAGAGGCTCGAGCGGCAGGAAAAGATTCAGGGCAGCTGGCAGGAGCACTTCGAAGGCACACTGGCGCGGGGAGTTTTGGATACTAATACTTATCATGAACCCTATTTCTTCTAATAATATATACCCTATTAGAATTTGGTAGTTTCCATGTTCTTTTCCATTATCCCCGTATAACCCCTGAAATTACCCCAATGGGTCCCCTAATACTTGGTTCTGGACTTTTTGAGGATCCGGGAAGGAAAGGTCTGTTGGGTCTTCCTCTTGGATGAATCTGATTCAAACCGGCGCCTTGCTGAAGTCTTATCCATCATGTCAGGCATTGCGATTGAAAACCAAAGCCAGGAAAGCGTATAGTCCCCCTTAAGTAGATAGAATATGGCTTTGGGTATATCATAAGAAGATGCCCATATACCCCACATTCTATCTACTTAAGGGTGACTATAACCCCTGAAACCCCAAACGAGGTCTAAGCCTGAAGGTTTCCAGGCACGAGCGTGAGTCCAAACCCTGCCACAGTGTAAAGCTTTACGAATATGGCAGCCCACACGGCTACTACTATGTAGTTAACCCTAAACCCTAAACCCTTAACCGTGGTAGTTTCCATGTTCTCTTCCATTTTCCCTGCATAGCTCCAACAAGTCATACTACAGTAGTTTCCATGTTCTTTTTCACTATCCCAACCCTAAACCCTAAACCCCTATTATCGTAGTTTCAATTTTCTGTTCCATTATCCCTATTATAAAACCCTAAACCCTTAAAGTAGTAATAATGGTAATAATAGTAAGCAGGTTAACCCAAAATTCGTTAAGACCTGCCGACCTGTGTTGCTTGGAGCCACTTCGATATCATTGCTTTGCAAGGTTGGGGCCGGAGGCCTTGACCCAAACTAGGCAGTAGGCAACATAACAGTACATAATAGTAATAACCGTACGTAGTAATGTTAATATTATAATCAGGTAGTAATATGGTTATATTGTAATATGATAAGTAATATGGTCATAATAATATGGTAAGATGAAGCACGAGTGTTATCAGTTATAAACCTCAACTATAGGGGGTTATTTGGGATATCCATGGGCTACGCCTAAATGGGCACGTTCCGGAACACGCCGGTTTCCTCACCAAGCGCTGGGGTCTTTACTGGATGAAACGAAACATACTGAGCGAGACCTTAAGGCTAAAGCCCAAACCTGAAACCCTGAGGCCCGAAAACAGCCCTACGCCCTGGCGAACAGGCCTCACCATTACCTAACTAATCCCCCATAAAGCCCCCTTGAGGATTTGAGACTATAGCCACCCTTTATCACCCCTACCCTAAATCCTAAACCCTAAATCCTAAACCGTAATGCTTGTTTAGGCAATACTCCCTGAAATAATCCCGAACAGGCCTCACCATTACCACGCGAGCGGCGGCTTGTGGCCTCCCTGGTTGGCCAGTGCCTAAACTTAGCATTGCGGTTTAGGATTTAGGGTCTTAGGGTCTTACGGTTTAGGATTTAGGGGTTTAGGGTCCTAGGGTTTAGGGTCTTAGGATTTAGGGGTTCAGGGTGTAGGGTTTTAGGGTTCAGGGTTCAGGGTTTAGGGGTTTAGGGAACTCCTTAAAGGGGGGGGGGGGTTCTTTATTTCTTTATGTGGGGTTTAGGGTCTAGGGTTTAGAGTCTTGGAGGTCCATTGTAAAAGCATGTTAAAACCTACTTCGCAACTGCATTTTTTACCCAGTTCTTTCTACGGTAAATGTAGTTGCGGGACTTAGAATTGGACTTGAATGGGTTGTCATTACAGTGACTAAGTAGGTTAAAACGAAGCTCCAAATGCTTGTGTTGGGCATCAAAGGGCCGTTACGGAATGTCAAGGACTGGGGCTCCAAATAGGCATCAGAGAGGTCTGTCATTCCGGAATATCTGGTGGGTGGAGGATTACACGCAAGGTATGTAGGTGTGGTGGATGTTCATTGCTTCCGGGCTTTTTGGCTGCAGAAGGGTTAGCTATCTTGGTAGAGCGGATGCGAATTCTGAAAGATGCCCATATTTCTGGTTCCATTACTCCAGAAGCTCCCAAGTCGGTATATCTCAAAATGATCCCAGTAGAATCCCTGTTTAATATGGTTCCCCCACCGGCAACCCCTACACTTCACCTCGGGTCCCTCATTCAACCATCATTATGGTCATCTACTTCTTATTTAGGCATTATGGCCGCTTACACCCGCGCAAGCTCCCCACACCACAGAGAAGTCTAAAACGGTGCCGGCTGTTTCTCCGACCCTTCTCCGACCCCAGAGCGAAATTTTCAATGTAGCAGCTCTTGCACAAAGTCTGTGTTGCTTTCCAGTCTGGCATCTGGAAATGGTTTTTCTTCCGAGAGAATGTGTCTTGGAGGGGAGAGGCCTTGCCTTCACCATGCTTTTATGAAAGGCATACTCCGCACCCGATGCCTATGCAATGCACGCGCTGGTTCGTCCCCTCACCCCAAAGCACCTGTACTACCACAAAGACTCCTGTTGCAGTTGTAAGGTGAAGCTTGCCACAGGCTCAGATGAGCCGCTTGGATACAGCTTCAGGATGTCTTCAGCGCTGCTGATATGAGATACTGTCAACATTAGGCTTAACAAGGGACCATGAAGGATTAACATTGAGGTCCTTTGCGTGGTTTGGTGTAGGCCCCAATATATTCCCTAGCCACCCTAGTAATCAAGCCATGTCCATTAATTATCTGGGAAATATTGGCTGTAGCTAATAACCCCCCTTTACCGTACATAAATTCATAAAAGCCCTGCATTACCTCCTCTATGCCCCCTATATAAATGCTAAACCCATCAGTATGAGTATTTGAGGGGCCCACAAAAGGGCCTGTGAGGATGCCTCATGGCGGTTAGCGGGTTTTTATAGATTGGCGGTCAAGCTCACTGACTGGTTCTGGGGAGCGTTTCTCGTTGGTAAAACAGACAGTAAATTTCAGAGTCACCTCGTTCGTTGCCAATGGGATCTGTGGAAAACTTCCCTGAAATTAATCACCTGGCACCTCTGGCTGGACCTTCCCAATGGAACAAAAAGCAGAAGCAACAGCCTACAAAGTTTGGGACGGGGGTGTCCAAGTGAAATGGAAGGAAAACATGTATGATGTTAATCTACCAAAACAACAGAAACCCCGGAGTCCCAACCATCAAAGCGGACAACGCCTCCTCAGATTGGCTGCGGATGATTACGTGCAGTATTTGCGTGCCTTTGCTGCGCGTTTCTCCCTGGACGTCCGCTGTGGTGTTGAGGCACCAAGAGCTGAAGGGTATTGAGGAATGTCGAGGGAGGCGCGGAAGCAGTTGTGCACGGGTTACGCACGGATCAGACGTGCATGGACGTAGCATAAAGGGCTTAAAGAGATGATGAAGTGGACACTTGGATGGAGCGTAGCATAGTGGACGGCATAAGAAGCCTTCTACCGTCAACACTCCTCTCAAGGTGTCTCATTCATCTCCACTAAACCCTACACCCTAGCAAGGGGCACCCGACGGTAAAGATGCCAAAGGCCCCCATCTCTTCTTCAAGGCCTTAGCAAATATGCTAAAGGGGTGGCCGGGGAGCAACTCATGGCCTGCTTTGGATTGGGTTGCTTTTGAGCACCCTTGCCTACCATAAGACATCCTTGCAGCCAGCCACTACTTCAATTGGTTGTGCTGTTTACAATTTTGGTCTGTGTATGATGTTATCAGATGCTCGGGCTGAGAATGTTCAGATTGGAGTTAGTTCCTTTGGCCATGCATTGAGTTGGAAGCCAGATTTCTTGATGGTTGCGTCTTTCAGCGCACACCTTCTGATTCCCAGACCCACGTTAGCCCAGAAAAAGAAATGGTGCATTTGGATCCCGCATGACCCAGATGTAAGTCTCCAAACGAAGTGGATAGTGGGGAACAGCTATATTGCAGCATTGTACAATGAATGACCTCTGAACATTCTGTAACTGCCTCTCACTTGGGTGTCACTTTGGGAAATTTGTGCATTTCCCTTGTCGGTCTATGAGAGGACCTATTCATGAATAGATTTGGGGCCACGAAAGCACCACCTAGCAGAGCACACAGAGTTCCTGACTGCAAGGTCAACGCTATCGAAGATCAGTCAGGCGTGGATAGCATTCATGTGAGCTTTAGTCTAAACTCCTGAAAGGGGATTATAGAGCGGAGTATGAAAGGGGTTTGTAAGGGGGATACTGGGAGTTTGGACTATTGCTCATTTGGGCTTAGATTGGTAGAGATGAAGGGCCTGTGACATAGAGTTGTCGAAAGTGAGCAGTACTCAGGCGGAAAATGGTTCACCGTCTAATTTGCAATCCCGTTCTGAGTAATGCTTCATGAAGATAGTTGTTTCGGCTTTGGGTACATTAAGCCAGCATTAGTAGTCTTGCACCTTGTGCAGACGGGCTCTTCAGGCTCGAGGGTTCGGCAAGGAGTGACGGTCTCCTTGTGAATTTCAGTGTGAAAATCATTGTGGGCCTTCCAAGTGCAAGCCAACTGTCCTGCATCTACAAAAAGCACCATAAGATCCTGTATCAGGGTTACTCATAATAGCTCCAATAGCTAAAGCTTTTCTAGGGTTCGGAGTGGCAGCCGCGCATGCTGGATCTCCAAACCTAGATCTAGATTTATTAGCTTGATAGACGTAAAACATTAGTAAAAGTAAGACCAACAAAGACCAACAATAGTGCAAGCCGGCAAAGTAGTAATAGTAGTGATTGTAAAGATGTCCTTGCAGGCGAGTGGTGCATTTCCACGACCGGAGGCGCTGAGGGTTCCACAAGGAGCCCGGGCCGAAAGTCCGACATCAATAATAACCAGAGTAGTAAGAAGGTTATATTGGGGTTATACTGAATTTTATTGGGGTTATATTGGGATTATATTGGGGTTATTGAATTTTATTGGGGTTATATTGGGATTATATGAGTAAGAAGAAAGGGAAAACAGTGGCAAGAGCAACAGTTCTAGCAATGGTAACAATAGTGACAGCGGCAGCGACAAAATCTGAGTTTGCCTGAGTGAGTGCGCTGATTATTTGGCATTTGGGAGTTTCCCTACTGTTGATGGATGAAATCTTGCACCACCTAGGGGCCCTAAACTATTGTAATTCCTAGGACTTTAGGGACTTAAGGTGGTGCAAGATTTCCTCCATCAACAGTATGTAATGTCAAAGGAAGATCCCCAGAATCTTCTCCTCACGCCTTGGTCAGTGCAGATCCCTGGTGTCCCCAGGGCACCACTATATTCAGAAACGCACATTTGGTAGTTTCCCGAAATAAGAGGACCCCAATATAGCCCCCCAAATACTATAGTCCTTACGAATGGGACCCCTAAAATGGTACCCCTAATTTTGGGAAGCCCCCATCTAGTATCGGGAACTTCTCACTGTGAGGTGTCCGTCAGGTTTTTGGTTTTCTTGCAGGTGGTGCAGAGGTGGCTTTCTGGAATGGATATTCCTTGGGGAAATTGGTCATCATGCAAAAGAGCCCACTGTTCAAGTGTCAGGAACATTCTGAAGCCAATTGCACCTGAAAGTCATTGAAAGTCCAACTTTGAAATTTACAGACTACATTCCGTACTACGACGCCCTTCCCTCTTGTATCCTCAGCTGTTAAATCCTGAAACTTGCGCCCAGGAAATGGCTTGCGAAGGAGCTGGTCATAGCCACTGGCAAGCGCTTTGGCTCAAAGAATTGCTAATTGCCCCCAATCCCAGAGTATGTTTTAGGGTATCATACAGGGGTATACTCTAGAGTAATATCAGGATAATGGAAAAGAAATGGAAAGTAGTTTTTAGGGTCTAGGGTTTAGGGTTTAGGGACTGTTCCAGGTGTCGACAGGGTGAATTCAGTTGCAGAGTTGATACCGGAGATGGCAAAAGTCAGAAAGCGCCTTCTCCTCACGTAGAGCACATCCAAAACTATTTAGGCTTCTTCTCACTGGTAGTGGCACGGAGCAGCTCACAGCAAACCTCTCCTGTTGGTTATATAGGGGGTTATATTGCGGGTATGTTGGGGTAATATTGATGATATCTTCGGAGAATGGAAAAGAACATGGAATCTATTATTCTGGGTTTGCAGCTTAAGTCTTCCAGAGCATGTTGTCCACAATGCCCATGAAGCCCTGGAGCAAAGCCGCTGTTGCTATCAGAATCTGCCCTTCCATGTCCAAAGCGGGGCTTGGGTAGGCGTAGATCATGTTAGACACAGCGTCTGTTGATGCATGACCTGTGCATAAGATGAGACGTATTTGGACCTAGGTTTTGTTGAGATACAAGGACCTACGAACCGTGCTCCAACAGTTCAGCTCGAGATGAAGTAAGGGGATCTCTGAAAGAGTTTGTGGGGGTCCCTGCAGCCTGAACCCGGAACCAAGACCAAGGCGAGACTCTCCAAACCCGCTTTAATTACCTCTCCGCGCGGTGGTGGCATAGGAACTGCAATTGTATTCCTCAAAGGTTCAGATCTTTCCTTCCAGAAGGGCACAAGGGTCTAGGCAGCTCATTTAGGTCACGGACGAGTGTACATAATCACCGTTTGCATCCATGCTCAGCCATTTTTGCTCGTGCAGCTACCGTGCCTGTTCATCTCCGTTCGTCTTTGTTAAACCCTAAACCTTCATTAATACTATGCTTGTTTTTATTGCGAAATTCATGTCTTTGCGATGAACAGCACGAGCGCCCCACTGATGGCCTCAGCCCAGGAGTGTCGCGCCCTGCATTCCAGGGCTGTGGTCAAGGGCTGCTGGGCAAAAGCAAAGGGTGGAATTCAATAGGGGTATGTAGGGATTTTGTTTAGGAATGTTATCCCCAGAATGGGGAAGCAAAGCAAAAGGCAAATAGAAGGAAGATCAAGGGTTGAATAAATCTATTTTTGGAAGTTGTTTGGGACATGCCTGCTGCTATGCCCCAAAGTTTGGGGCTATCTCACCGCCTGTACTGCGAAAAGCAACAGAGGGGCCCCAACTTTTTGTAAGATCGCGGCCAAAAATCTCACGCTCAAGCATTATTGACCATCCCCATACTTTCCCTTCTTGGCAACTGGAATGTCGAGTGTGTTGACATGGTAGTTTCCCAAAATCAGGAGACCCCAATAAAGACCCCAAAATTTAATATATATATATATAAACTTCTTATAGAGAAACCCTAAACCCTATGTAGTATGGCAGTGAGGTAAGGATTCCCAGAAAGTATGGCTTCAGCTTCAACATGAGTGACTGTACGTCCAGACACCTCGATTCCCGTAGATAATGGAAGACAAGACCAGGGACGCGCTCAAATTGCATCGGTTTAGGGTTTAGGCTTGATCATAACCTATCTCCCATTATAGATACTATTATAGATAAGACTCATGTTTTGCAACAAGCTTAGCTAATAAAAAAAGAGAGAGACAACAGTATTTTCCCCAGGCCACGAGGTTCTTACTGGAAGCATTTTCAGGGATGCCAAAGAGGTCGCTACGGTTGGTCCAGCATGAGCCGTAGTTGAAACTGTAGTTGAAACTCCTTACTGGGAGGGTTATATAGGGGATTCTATAAGGGATATAAGGGCATACTAGTTGAGATTATAGCTAACATGGGAACGAACTGTTGCTTAAATGTTGAGCCCAGCCTGCCGCTAGAATCTGGCTTCATCAACCCGATGCGTACTTCCCAGTCAGCTAACGAGGTGGTTGTAGGAAATCACTGAATACAATCCCTATATAATCTCGAAACTAGTATATTATGTGTATTTCTTTATTCCCCTAATATCCCCCCAGTAAGCTAAGGAGGTGGAGAAGGAAGTCCCCAGCGTCTTCCACTCCTCTCAGGCCGAGCTTTTGTCAAAGGAGGAGGTTTGCCACACCAAGTGCTTTGAGATGCTTGGGGGTTTAGGGTTTAGGGTTTAGGGTTTCATGCTGAATTTCATGCTCCGGTTCCGTTAAGCATGGAGAAGAAGCTTTTTCAAGCAGGCCTTTGGCATCTATTTCCAACAACATGCAGCAACTCAGGCACATATGGCCCCAAACCCTGCCTGAAATCCTGGCCTCATATTGTTTGGTTGTCCCAGAGTTTAATTCGGCATTTGGAGTTGCGGAGCAACTTTGGGGGCAGGCCCCAGGACTCTCTCTAGCTACTAGGGTCCCTGCTCCTGCTCCTTTCTGCTGCTCTGAGCATTGAGATCAACATTGACATGCCATACAAGCATCTCTGTAGTCCCCCTTAAGTAGAAAGAATATGGGGTATATGGGGATCTCGTCATAATATTTGGCAATTCTATCTACTAAAGGGTAGAGCAATTCAAGCTGACGAAGGGCTATCCCAATCAAGCCATTAAAAGAAGCCTAAACCCTATCAATCCTAGCATTTGAGCGTGCGCCCAGCCCAGCCCCACGGTAGGGGCCGAGAGACTTAACAAGATTGCGGGACTAGATTCCTTGCAGAATTCTAGTATAGGCTTCTGCAAATAGACCTCAAGATGATGTTGGCAACTCTTAGGGCTTCTCTTAGTTTCATACTGCTGTAAATCCCCACATAAACCCCAAATGAGCTTTTGTCTAAACTCCTTGAAGGGTGTTTCTCTAGGGGATTATATAGGAGATCATTATGAGGGGGGATACTAGGAGTTTAGACTATAGTCCAAACGTTATTCTCCATTCGCTTTCCCATCTGGTTCTCCACTATTGGGGATAATATCCCCAAAGCCTATATAATCCTTGTATTAGATCCCAAAATATTCTTGTACATTGGGCTTAAACTCTAAACCCTGATGACTCAGACGGCTGGCAGGTGAAGAGTTCAACCCTCCAGCGGGTTCCCTAGACCCTATACCCTAAACCGGATGGCAGGTGAAGGGTCCAACCCTCCAGCGGGTTGTTGCCGCCGCGAGCAAGGGGGAGCTTTTGGCAGCTTGCTCTGTTCATCTGGGTTCCTCCGGAAACATTTTGTTCAAGTGTTTGGGTTCGAGGCTTCCTAAACAAGATTTTGCTAGAACTGATCCGTTTTAATGCCTAGGTAGCTGAAAGCTTTAGTAATTGGCGTCCTGGCGTCTCATTGCCGACAGCTCAGGAGGCCATGATGTGTTCCCAGCATCCACCGTATTCGATCTTAAGGATGACAAGTGCGTATGATTAGAGATTTCAGGGACATGCACCCTAAACAATAGAGAGCTTCTGGTTTCGGCTTTCTGGATTTAAGGGACATTTTATGGCATGTCTACTGATTTCGACTGGTCTCAGAGAGAGAGAGTGAGAGAGAGAGAGAGTTCCATCCGCATTATGAAGAAACATAAGTGGCAGCATCCCACTTTGCAGCACAGGTTTAAAGCTTCGTCCCCTATTTATGTTGTGTCATGATAGGCTCAGATCCCAAGGTAATGCATGTCACCCCTGGCGCCTCCTTTGCCCGAGACCAAGACCTAGGTGGTTGGCTTTGGCAATTCTGCCGCAGACCTCTGCAGCCAGATCCTTCGGCAAGTTCCAGGCAATGGGAGCGTGGCTTCCTCGTGGTTAGTAGGGAATAGTGAAGAACATCCAAACTACTCTATGGTTTAGACCCTATATACAGCTCATGTCGTCTGAGGTTGTGGGATCTGCAAGGGTCTTAAAGCAAATCGGCAAAGCCAAGCATATGGTTCCTTGACAGTGTCCCTGCAACGCTCGTTAAGCCGTTCAACCTTATCTTCCATCTCAAGTGTCATGTTTACTGTTTCCAAGAGCAAGGGGCCCCAACCTGAACCCCAAAATACTGCAACCCCTTTTGTAGCTACCCTCAAAAAGGGTCCCTGTGGTATAGGGTACCGCGAAATCGCCTGAAAATGATATTGGCATTGGCAACAGTCTACGCGTCTACTGTAGCCGCATAGCCTGTTCCCTAAGCGCAGGTGGAACAGCTCACGTGTCCCTGCGGCGCGTGCCACCTATAATGCGCCGGCAGTGGGGACCTCTGCGTCTCTCAGCTGACCTTGAAACTTTTGGAATATGCGTCATTTCGGTGGCCCTGATGAGATTGTTAAATATTGTTAACTTTACACCGGACTGGTGCCTTCAAATTTTAGATTGGATTCAATCTGATTGCGGCTGAGGCAGCAGCAGAAGCTTCGGGGCTAGCATGAGAGTGCAACATAGTGCAACCCAGGGCGCTCGAAGAAAGTTTAGGCCTAACTAACTGCCTTATAATAGTTTCCAAATTATCCCTATATAACCCCATTATATTCCCTATTATAATATAGTAGTTTCCAATATATATTCCATTATCCCTATATAGCCCGAATATTATACCTCCAATATATATACCCTATAATCCCTATATAACCCCTATAACTCCTGTAGTTTCCATGTTCTTTTCCATAATCCCTATTTAACCCTAAACCTTACTAAACTGCAGCTGGAAAAGGTCTGGAGTGGTTCGCTCGGCTGTTTTCCTATGCCTGCGATAAGAATGGTGACCGCCTGGCACAGTGGATGATGCACCTGATCGAGGGGGACCCGCCTTCAAGGGTTTAGGGTTTAGGGATTAGGGTTTCCAGCTTGGGTATCCTAGGTTGCCCAGGGCCCGGGAATGGAAAGTTTGAGGATGCTTTCTCCGTTCGTATCTCTCAGAATGTGCTTTGCTCACTTTACCACAATTCCGGGTTGTGTGATAGTTGCTGCATTGCACTGCCATGCAAGAGGGTCGTCCATCAACCGCAGGAGGTGAGATTCACATGGTTGCGTCGAGTTGGTGTTCATTTACGTGCATTAAAACTTGAATGCATTTTGCTCCTACTAGGGCAGCACGTTCGCGTCGTTGGATTACGTTTTGTTGTGTAGTCGGGACTTGGCGGTCCTGCTCGACAGAGACCGCGGCCCTTTGCCGCCTGTTCATTTGCTGGCGGTGTTCAGTTGAGTGTCGGGCATCCGCGTCATTTCTTCTCTTTCTTTCCTGCCAGACTGCGACAGCCCGATGAAATCCATGCACAGTGGTTCAGTTCAAGGTTTAGGGTTTCGACCCGTTGCAGTCATATTTTGTTGGCCCCGCAACTCAATGTATCAGACAACAATCATGCGATCAGACACTCGGAAACCTTGAGAGACGCTCGATCCCACACACAATCTTACTTTCTATTCTGCAGCTTGCGCAGCAGCTAGGAAATTTTCGGTGTCCAAGAATTAGGCCTTCTTGAGGGAATCCTCACAATACATTTTTTTGATTTTTTGGTGTCCATAAACTGCGCTGCTGGCAGTCAAAACAGGACGGCAGGAACATAAGTATACCCCTACCCGAAGATTTAGAAAGTTGGGGAGACAGCATGCATCATCCGATTTCCATGGTCAACGTTGCCGGCTATTCCTGTACACAGAAAGGCCTGACAAGTTTTCTTGTCAGGGACAAAAGTCTCCCAAAGGTCCAAATTGGAGCGGAAGGGTGTTCGGGCGAGCCTCAAAAAATGCAGCTCGGATCATCCACCCCAAATTTCCAACACTCACAGCCCTAAACCCTAAAACTCTAAGTCCTAAATCCTTAATAGTAGCATCCATTTTATTTTCCATTGTCCCAATAGTCCAATAACCCTAAAACTCAAGCCGAAAACAGGACATCCAGCACCTGTTTCCAGCAGATCTTCCTCGCTGGACAGCCCGAAAGGCGCATGAAGTCGGGGAGTTAGAGGGGCCTAATGTAGTAAATAATAGAGGTTCCGTAATTACAGTTTCAGGGGGATACACTGGTATTTTTGATAGTTTGCGAAGTATAGGGAGGTTCCTTTTGGTGGTGGCCGTAATAGGGGTTATGATATAGCTAGAGTAAATAGGAGGACCAAGTTCAGGGTTCAGGTTGACATTACCATTTTGCATGAATGCCTTGTAGTTGTCCAATCAAAACTACCGCGCCTACAGTCCAATGTCCATCCTTTCCAACCTCCTATGACCGATGACGCATACACAACCGCGCACTGATAGTACGTGTAATTCGGCAAGCCAACTACCTTGGCACATCTAGGGTGACGTGTCGGCCAGAAATTACAGACATTGTTTTTGGGAGGCGTTGAGGCGGGGGTGCAGGATGTAGCGCTTGGGCGCGAAGGTTCAGGGGGACGGAGTCAAGGCTTGAGTATATTTTAGAGATAGGCCCGCGCAATCAATTGCGGGTCATGGTATTTCCTACTTCCTATGCAAGTTAAGATGGGTTGCCATATTCCTTCGCCACGCGGGCCAGTGTTTCCTGACAGGAGAAGCATATCCCAACCATCGATAGAGACGGTTGGCTCGTCAGGCAGCCGCTTGCATGTTGTTGAGGCGCGGTTTTGGGAATTTAGGCTTGCAGTAGTCTATGTGTGGGCTGCCTCGGTTCAGCGTTTTGGCTCGTAGGCTACGGCGGCTTCAGTCCGAGCATCCCTTTTTTTCATTTCTTAGTCTAGGGTTTGCAGCTGAAGACCGCAAAAAGGTGCCAACAGGGCTCAAAGGTTTACATCTACATCATGCTTCCGGCCTTAGATGGCTTAAAGGAATTCGGTTGTCCCATGTAAGCCTTACCTAGCTGCTACATTGCTGCTACGTGCCTCCCAGTCTTTCCATACAAGTCCTCGAAGAGCCTTATGTAACGGCGACCAAGCCCCAGACCTGAGACTTCTCAAAAGGTTGAGTTTGTCACAAAAAGATCCTGGATATGGGTGGCTGTCAAAATTATGGTCCCTTTTTTTTGGGGTACCCTAAACATTAGGTGCCTAATTATAATAGGGATCCAAAAAGGGACCACAATTTTGACAACCACCCATATACTTCTTGCAGGGTATGCCGAAGTGCTCTGTCAGCAGCTTGAGCAGTTGGTGTCATAAAGAGAACCTATACTCTGTATCCCAGCCGAGGATGCCTTTTTATCTAAGCTATAGTCTAAACACCTTAAAGGGTGTAATATATGCGATTATACAAGGGAGTACTACAGGGGTTATGAAGGGGGATACTAGGAGTTTAGACTATCTCATATACAGGCAACCAACATTCAGACTTGTGTGACAACCCCATGGAACTCACATGGTGAAGAATATTGGAGCTAGGTAGGAAACACGCACAAAGTCTGGAACCTGCCCGACAGCTAAAATTCTAGATAGCACTAGCGTTTTGTAAAAGACCTGCCCAACCCTAAACCCTAAACTCTGACCTCTTGTGCTCCCTAAACCCTAAACCCTGTAACCCTGAACCCTAAACCCTAAACCCTCTACCTTGCATCTGAGGCTTCGGGATGGAATAATCGTGCCGCACCGGGGGATCGAATCTTTCTCAGCCGCAGCGGACGGCAAACTTGACATCCAGTTCATGCGTGAAGGCCACGCGCCTAACCTCGGAATACTTCACTGTTCTTGAGTGATGCCTTTTTTTTGTTGTTTAGTTGTTGGTTATTCTTAACGGGATCCCAAAATATTCACACTTCTGTTATCTTCTAAGGGGACCTTAACAAATAGGAATATCTTCAAGCTGGCCTGAGAACAGTTTGAGGCTACTGGGCTTGCAAGACCTGGCGGGACTCTGTGCAAGGTAGGAATTCTCATCTGAGTAGTAGTTTATTTGGGGATGCTATGGTACCCAATATAGAGTAAGATTGTAGCCTCCTTTTGGGGTATGGTATTTTATATCAGGAATATAATCTTACTAGGTTCAACCACCAAAAAATGCTACTCATCTGCCCATTTGGACGGTTCAGTAGCATACTCTTTAAGTTCTTGCCGCTCGTGGATATTGTCCTTAGACCTATGCCTCTGTTTCAAGTGTTCTCTGTCAAAGGTAGGTACCTAAACCCTGAATTATATGACCAACATATAACCCCATATACCATATAACCCGTATACGCATCCACTCCATATAACCCCTAAGCTAAACAGGGAATGAAGAAATGGATCCCTGTAATAGTCCCTATATGAGCTACTGTCAGTATGAGGCTTATTAAGGCACCATTGAGGGTGCACATAGGGGTTTCTCTTGTAGTTTAGAACAGTCCCTAATATAGTCCCCAGCAAGGAACCCATGCCCATTAAATTATGTAGGAAATATTGGCTGCAGCTCATACAACTCCAAGGACATGGTACTTTCCATGTTCCTTTCCATGCCTTCAGTCCCTGCTAACCAGAGGTAAGCTATTCAACCCCTATGTAAACCCTTGTCTCCGTGCATGTCTGTTACTCAATTACATTTGATTGTCCTTATTGGGGTAATGATCCCTAAACCCCCCTATATCATCCCTATCTAACCCTCAGTATTCCTATAGAGTCTCTGTAGAATCCCTATACGGCCATGAATAGTCCTTTGTAATCCCTGCATAATCCGGTTAGCGGCGAGGTGAAAGCCGGCAATTTTCGGCCGTCGTTCTGTGCACCGGCTACAAGACGAGCCTGGAGCTTCTGAACTTAACCTTGCTTGGAGGTTTCGGGTTTAGGGTTCAGGGTTCAGGGTTTAGGGTTCAGCGTTTAGGGTTTAGGGTTTCGGGATTTGGTTACATAAGACATTGGAGGTCCATACCTTCTAGCCTACTTAGTAAGTGTAATTATAAGTACCATAATTGCAGTGATATAGGGTCAGAAGTACAGTTACAATTAACCTCCAAGTGGACCATGCACAAAAGGACTTAAGTCGTGAGGCATGCGACCGTCTATAATCGTGTATGACCCTACATCTCCCTAGCTATCACCTTGCATATCCCATATGACCCTATATAGCCCTATAAAATATTCGACCTGTTCCAAGTCCAGCAGTGCTGTTGCCATCCTTACGGGTGTTGGTATTGATTACTGGTATGATTGAGTAGGTTCTTTCACAGGCAGGCTGGTATAGAGTTCATGGTACAAGCAGTCTAGCGGCTAGTGAGGGTACTAGAAATAAATAGTATGGGCGCTACGGCAGCATCAGCAGCCGTAGCAGTAGTAACAGTAGCGACAGCATCAGAATTAGCAGCAGCAGCAGCAGCAGCAGATGTGACCATAAGAGTACCAGAAGAAGAGCAAGTACCAGTTACAGTCTTTACAGTAGTTTTGGTGGTGGTAGTTGACGTACTGATAGCACAATCTTAACCAAGTCTTCCTAATCTGCTCACTCATCTTCATGCCATTTTGAAGCGAAGGTCCCAGCAAGTGCTGTCTCGGGACGCGGTGAGGGCGCGCGCCTTCTTCGTCGGCCTCGGGCCGGACCCTGGCTTTGGGCTGGAGGGTTGTAGGTCTCCTTAAGTAGATAGAATATGGGGTATATGGGGATGTTGTTTTAATGTACCCAAAAGACATATTCTGTCCACTTATGGGGGACTATAAGTGCTGCTGTGTTGAGGGTTGAGGAATGCTCCAGGCTCAATTGTCTGGGTACTTGGCTTGCTAGCAGCTGCTAGCAGAAGGTCAACGGAATATTCATCTTCAGAAGGATAGAGTCTATCCGACATTGTCAGCCAAATCTTTTGGCCCCCTCCCAAGCGCAGGAGTGAAGATGCTGGAGCTACGCAATGCCTTTGATTTTGACGAAGCAAAGAGTTGACATAGCCCAGGGCAATGAGCTCTGAAAGACACGTCTGCACGAGAGCAATCCCAGAATCCCTGCGTCTGTTCCAGCCGTAAGCATTCTGTAGGGATTGGGTTTATCGAATTGAGGCTTTGACAGAGACCCTTGAAGTGCCTGCATGCTGCTTACATACCCCTACAGGGTCCCCAAAGGCAATCTCATATACTTACAGGGTCCCTAAAGGCAAGTTTTTGAAAATCTGATGTAAACCCTACGCCTGAGCCCCGAACTTTAAACCCTGAAACCCAGCGGGCCCCAAGCCCAGTGCTTTCGCAGAAAGACCGTTTAGCGGGGCTTAAACCCTAGACCCGAAACCCTGAACCCCAAACCCCAACTAAAAATCTTAAACCTGGACAACTTAAAGCGACCTTACCCTAAATGGTGGATTATAACCAAAATGGCTTTAAATTGGGACTGGAAATTATCCTAAATTACCCTGTTAATCCGTACAAAGCTCTTGGCTGACAGTGAGCCTAGGAGCCTCGTGACCTGCTCCCACTGCAGGGAATTGGCAGGGAGGCGCAGTGCCTCGCCTGCTTAAAAAATAGATCCTATATGGGGTTTAGGGTTTAGGATGTAGGGTTTTGGGTTTAGGGTCTTGGATTTAGGGTTTAGGGTCTAAGCCCTTTAATGGGAGTTTATCTAGGGGATGATATAGGGGAGCATTATAGGGGTGATTAAGGGGGCGCTGGGAGTGAAGACAATCACCCATATAAATCCTACCAAAGTAGTACCATTGTATTATCTTAGCCGGGAAATTGTTGACTATGGGAGTTCCTGTCATGGGGTTAATGTCTTTCTTCTTCTGTTGTTCTTCGATCTTTATGATGTCGTCTTCTTGTGGCACTTGATCGATTTTCAAGTCGTGGAAGTAAAGTGATTTCAAAGGTTGGGCCTTGACTTGATTCTATGCAGACCCCGCAACCAAACTCAGTAACCAGACAAATCATTGTCTGCTTTTTCTGCGTGAACTGCGTGCAACACACAGTAGTGGCTACTGTAGCACGCGACAGAGAAAATCGCATACGTGCACTTTGTTGACTTGTTGAGTGCAGGTTATCCAGGCTTCCAGGTTCGGCAGTTTTTTGTTAAGGTGTGGGGCTTAGTGGTTTCAGGTTCCTGAGCCCATAAGTGCTGCTACACCCGAGCATTGGACCACAAGCCCGGCTTCAAGATCTCACCATGTTCCATGGCCTGCTGCGCAATCTAGGAAAACAGCGTCGCAAGTGTGCGACATGCTGCGCCTTGGCGGGAAGAAGGATTTTGTGGTTAGTTTGCAGGATGCGATGGTAGTGAACACCATGTGAAACAACAGTGAAGCTGAATACACGTGTCCTGGCTGCGAGTAACACGCACTGCACCTTGCAAAGGCACTTGCAACTGGACTTGCATGTCAGTGTGCGATAAAAGGCCAACTCTAATCTTCGCAAGACCGTCGCTCAAGTGAACTAGTAAAACTCCGACTACTGAATGGTACAGATGCCAAAAAAATCGTGGCTACACTCCCAACAGGGACTAGAATCCTCTTTCATTCCCTAACAGCCTTGAGGCTAGCCTGATTTATGAGAAGCCCCCTTCTGCGTGAAAGCAGTCGAGGAGTTTGAAGCGTCGCCAGCGATGTGAATATCCCACGCAAGGCGAGAGCTCCTTCGAGGAGCCATCCTCTGAGCTTCAGAAGGACAAGGATCTCTAAGCTCTGCGGGGAAGCTCTCTTATAGGGGATATATACTATGTTATAATATTGGGGCTATATAGGGATAATGGAAAATAAAATGGAAACTACTATATTTTGATAGGGAATATATTTATATAGGGATAATGGAAAAGAAAATGGAAGCTGCGATAATGGGTATAGGATGTCGGGTTAAGGGTTCAAGGGTCATAAACATGGCGGTGGATCAAAATTCCTGTTCCCATCATGGCCATTCTGGAGAATAGTTTTTCCTAATTTTTTCTGATCGACCCATAGGATCCCCAAATAATTTCCCAAAAGGACCTTTAGATCAGCCCCCGCGCAATGCCCTGTTAAACCAATCCTGGGAGATAAGGGGTTGCTTTAACACTTTCTCTTACTCGCTGACCGGGTGAGCTATAATCTAAACTCCGGCAACGGGGGTTAGAAGCCATTAAGCTTTGTGCACAATACACCAGCGACCTAATACCTTGTTCAAATCCGCTTGTGGATGTCAGGACAATACTACAACCCAAATTGGAAGCAACATGTACATGTCTAAAGGGGCTCCAGTAACCTCGAGTAATCATCCTTGCCGAATTTTCAAACGCCTGCGCCCTTAGCCCTACACCCTAGACTGTCTGTGGCTCTAACCCAACTTAGTAGCAGTTCAAGATGGGAGGCTATGCTCCTCAATTTTTTTGGGGGTGTCATATAGGGTTTTATGATAAGGGTTGTATAAGGGTTATGTAGGGATGTCATAGGGTTATAGGTGTCTACATTTTGGGGGGCTCCCTAGAACACAGATTCTAGTATTTTGAGTTTATATAGGGGTCCCTATTCAGGGAGCTACCACCTAAATTGTGATCACTTGGTCCTCCTAGTAGCAATACTGTAGCCAAAGAATATACAGTCCTACTTGATTCAACCACCAAAAAAGCGCAACTCGACTTGCCATGATTGTGAACATTGTCATCATCAGCATGTATCAGTGTAATGTCTAACCTTTGCTGCCACTGGCTTCTTACACTTATTAAAATCAAAGCTTCTATTTCTACATATGTCCAGTCCTTATAACGTTGAGGATTAGATCATCATGAGATCTTGGATGGAAGCTTTGAATGTTTTGGGGCCGGGACTCAATTTCAATTCGGGTCATCATTGGCAGCTTTGCACGGACCTGCATCGAATTACGGTGCTTCAAATCAGATACTTTCAGTCTACCATGTTTCGGACTTTCATTGCCATAGCCACTCAGCCATAAGAGCTTCTTGCAAGCCGGATCCTGATTCTGGTGAGGCCATATTGTTTGACAACGTGGGTAGCTTCGCAACCATCCCCTTGATTGAGCTCAGGTGTAGGAGTGTAGGTTCAAGGAGCATACCCTTCAGACTTACTTCAGGCAGCAACCTGGAGTTCAGCATATATCCATATGGTAGTTTCCATGAATAGGGGGACCCCAAAATACACCCCCAAATACTAGAACCCTGATATGGGGACCCCACAAAGGTACTCTAACTTTGGGATAGCCCCATATGCCCACACGTTGAGTGGGGGCTATCCAAGTTTCTTCGAAACTTGAGGCAAAACGTCGCTGCTGTCAGGAGCCCCACACAGAACGAAGCTAGGAAACTACCCGCGCTAGCTTTAGGATTTTCATTTAAAAGCCCTTAGTGCGCCGCTGCTCTGCAGGGTCGCATGCAAACCAGCAGGGGCTGCCACAGTTTTCCTGTCATGAACTGCGGAGGGGGGCTTTGAGAAGGAACCACTGGGAGAGATGTTACACTCATCATACGATCGGCTCCCAATCACGGGCATCAACTTGTTGTTGGTGGTTTACTGAGGGTGCGAAGTAGGGTAGTAGATACCACGCAACACATTCTGTACTACAACCTGTAGCATATAGATACAATCACTACAGTCTATTTTCTTTGAAGACATCTGATTTAATAACGATGTAGAAAGGTTCGAGAAGCCTCATCTTTGCTATTCTTGAATTAGGACCTTCCTTTGGGGTCTTGTCTATACTTGATCTTCAGACTTTCGCCGCATCCTTGGCCAAAAGAGAGGATTTACAACAGATTCGCTGATTTCTTCAGAATAGAATATTTCTAAATTACCAAAAAATGCAATCTGTCCATTTTTGGCATCACGGCATGGCTATTTGGGGTCATCGGCGTTTATTGCATCTTGCGGGCTACGTAGGGGCTCTAAAATTCCTGAGAATTCATCATCAGGAAAACTAGACATTCCAAAATATCTGAGATTTTGGGTCCTGGGAGGGTAACCCAAAATCGCGGAGAAATTGGTCATAACTTTCCTATTCTCCGCTTCATTTATTTATCTCTGATGATTTGCTTGGCCATTGCTACAAACTTATATAGTTCTATCAATCTAACTCGCACGGAATGATACTCTGTCAGCTAGGCGCTGGTCTGTCAAGTTCTGCATACGAACTTCGAGCGACGGATTTTTTTTTTCAATATTAGTTGGGAGATAAATTAATAGAAGAGAAGATCGATTAAATCATTTCGGAGAATATTTGATTATATTGAGAGAGCAAAAAAAAATATAATTGATTTATCGGATTTGGATTTATGATTGATATTTATTAATTTGATTTTTTTCGATTTATTATATATTTTGAAATCTTATATTTCTGACGTTTATAATCTTTTTTCGACAATTTTTTTTAGAATCGTAATAGAAAATAATTTTATTCATTCTAAAATGATCGTATGCTCATATTATATTGAGAATATATTTGATATTCTTATATTTAAGGAATAATTATATTTAATTGGATATTATTAGCGCTTAAAGAAAATAGGAAATGAATCTTATATATATTAGTTTGAATCTTTTGTAAAGGAATTTATATAATATTTTATATTGGATAAGAGATAGCTCATGAAATAGATATTGGGAATTCCAATTATGATTGAGATAGCTATATTATTAGTTATCTTCGTTATTGAATTTGAGCTTCTGAATTTTATGGAGATATCTCTAAATCGTAAATATTCTTAAATTTTCTCATTCTTTAATTTATTATATTTAAAAATTTCTAGGGATAAGGAATTTATTTGAGACGAGAAATCAAAAAATGGATATCATTAGAATTGATAGAAAAATAAATGATCGATCAGATTGATAAATTGATAGATGAGATTGATGGAGCGGCGTATCTTCGCGATATAATAAGATTTTCTCCAGAAGTTGATCCGAGGGAAAGAGAATATTTTATATCTTCGAAATATAAAATATATTCTATCTATCTACGGAAATTTGAAAATTTAATAGAATGCGAGTTATACTACTAATTGAGTCGACGAGAAAATTAAGGAGGCGAAGAGAGAAGCGCCGGGAGGCCGCCCAGCAATATTTTTGATCTATTTCTCTAGAAAAAAAATGACAAGAGATTCTAGAATCGTAAAGTTCTGAATAATTATAAGAGCTCGCGAATTTTAGAGTCTATAAGGAATCCGCAATAGGGATTTTGATATAGAACCGGAAAATTTAGGTCTTGCGCAAATCATATAAAAAGGATTCATTAGAATAATTATCTGAAATATATCTTCAATTCTATTTGGATAATTTTTAGATTTAAATGGAATTATTAGATTTCTCAAATTGATTGATCTTTCTATAATTATATATAATCTAATTCTTATCTATTATGATCTTTTCATGATATTCAATTAAATAATAAGAATGGATTAATAGATGCCCCGACCGCCAAATAGATATATAATGATCGATATATAGATAAAGGAATCTTCAAGATAGATAATAAATGGATAGATATGAAGGGATAAATACAAAGATATTAGAGATATAATTGATTAGAGATAAATAGAGATATATAGATAATATCCCTTGGTCATATATAGAGCTCTTGATAATAAGAATTCTAGATTTAAATTATAGATGATGCGATTCCGACGATTCTCAAGAATCTCAAGATTTCGGAATCCGGCAAATTTCCAAAATTCCGATGATTTTGCGCGGAAAATATTAAAGAATCGTGGATTATTTCATGATTGATCGTCTCCAATCTCTTGAGAAATCAATCCCTCAAAAGAAGATAAAAGATCAGATAATCGGATCGAAATCAGAATCAAGACGAGATTATATCTTTCTATAGAGATATCATTTTCATTTTAGATTAAGATAAAGACTTTGAAATATAGATCTTCAATTCTAAAAAATTGAATAATATATGAAATTATATGAATACTAGCTTTATCGATAATGATAAGATATCGAAAATTTGAATTTCAAATATAATTCATCAGAATAGAAGATCATTGATCCTGTCCTAGATACGACGATTTACGAAATCTAATTTTTCGTCATCTTCGGTCTTGGCGGACCTCCTTCATCGTCTATCTCATCGATTTATCGATCTTCTATTTTTCTAAATCGATCTATATACCGAATCTGGAGATCTCCTGATCCTGCCCTCCGTTCTTCCTATTCTTTTCATTTTCTTTCTTATTCTCCCCTCCCCCTGAGCTGCATGGCCACTGGCACCTTCTCTGATCCTATTTTGCTAATCAATCCCTCCCTTGAATCTCCCAATCTAATCGACGAATATTATTTCCAAATTCCCTCTAATAATACGGAAGTCTGTCATCACGCCCCTAACCATGATATCAAATATGCTAATCAAATAAAACGAATCTTCGTTTATATTATATCATCGATTTCAATTTTGATAATTCTCCAAATTATCTATTTAATTTCTAATATATAATTTGGAAATCTTGAAAAATTAGATTAATGATAATGATAATTGATAGGATATTTCTATTCATAAAAGAATTTGAATAAATATATTTCGATATATATTTTGAAGATTTGAAGAATTTGGAATAGAATATAATCCCATTTTAGGAAAAGTTAATATGGTAGAAATATGAGAATAAATTTATGAAAAAAAAAAAAAATGAATCTATATGAATTATATACTTTTATAAATCATAGAT
>CAJNIZ010045428.1:0-42383 GCA_905231905.1 Symbiodinium pilosum
TTTCATGCGGGCAGGGGGTAGCGTAGAGCTTGTAGAGCGTGAGCACTCCCATTTCTTTTTGTGGGTCGGCTGTGTTGAGGAACTCACTGAGGTTCTTTGGAACGTGCCAGCCCATCAAAGGGAAAGGATCGTTTTTGTGCTGGGTGCGGTTTGGCGCCTGCTACCTAGCAACAGACTCCGAGAAGTTCGTATCTGTTTGTTTCGCCTCTAGGGTGGATCCAGCAGTGAGCTTCTCCTGCTTGTGTGTTTTTAGAGTTGGAACTTGTACAGGGCAGCCAGGCCCCTACTGCACTTGAAGGTGCAGCTCCAGCACTGGATCTAAGAATCTTGTGCTGCAAAGGAAGGAGTACACTCGTTTAGTTGCAGGTCCGGCTGCAGGGAGCGAGTTTCTCCTCCATGTCGGAAAAGTACCATGTGTGCAAGAATTGCAAGGGGGCTTGGTGCTGGGAGCGGGACTTGTGGAAACATACGCATTGTTATGTTTGTGGGTCCAAGTTCCCCAAGCCAAAGCTGCCATGGGCAAAAGGAGCTGGGAAATCGCAGGAAGCGGATCCTGAATGGCCAGCTTTGCCACCTGCAGGCCAGCAAAGGAACCGGGTCAGCCAGTCCGTAAAGCCAGCCAGGAAAGTGTTTGGAGCTCTGAACCAAGTCTGGAATTACATTCCGGAAGAGGCGCAGAAAGCTATCACTGGAGCAGGCTTCAAGGTCCAGACAGACCCAAGTGTTCCAGGACCTGGAAATGGCAAAGGGAGTGGGAAACCCTCCCAGCCTTCTAAGGGTGACAAGGGCCCTGGCAAAGGGAAGGGATACCCTCCCGCCAAGGAGCTTACACCAGCTCAAGCGGAGATTGCCAAAGCGCGACGGATGAGCAAAAGGATGTGCTCAAGCTCATGGGAGTGGAGCAGCCCACTCAGCCTACTCCAGACCTTACGGAGCTTTGCAGACAGCACATTGATGCACTTCCGGAAAGCATCAAGACGCTACTTGAAAAGCAAACTGAACCGGAAAAGGCTCCAACGGTCACAGAGACCAGCAGAAAGTTCAAGGTTGCTACTGCGGATTTGAGAGAGCTCATCCTCAAGAAGAGCACCCTTCAGTTGAAGATCAACAAGACAAAGGCTGCCTACACCGATCTTCTCACGGAGATGCAACAGCTCCAAGAAACCCTCAGCAAACAGCAACAGGAGGTGACTGCGTTGCAGCAAGAGTTGCAGGACCGTGTGCAGGCGGAGCAGCCCCCTCCTGGTCCTAGTCTTCTGCAGACCCTTCAGGACATAGGCATCCAAATCACGGAGGAGCAAGCGGCCAAGCTGGCGGGGCTCAGATTTCAGATTGCAGGGGAGCAGGACACCACGCTTCCTTCAACTTCTGAGGCTGATCCGCCTCCACCAGGCAACTCGCAAACAGACATGGATGTGGAGACGCCGCCTGGGTTGCAGCAGGTCACTCACAACAAGGAAAGAAATGGAAGGTCCAGATCCCCCAAAGGAGGTGACGGGGATAAAACCAAGCCAGGGGATAATAAAGTGTAGGGAATTGGGCAGGTTTTGGGGCCTGTGGTAATTTCTCTCCAGGCTGAACTTGGGAGTCATGCAAGTATGTGCCCAGGGTCCAGTCAGGTTGATACTTAACCAACCAAAGCCCGTCACTTTTGATGCCGAAAGTGCCTGTGGTGCAAGTGCGCAGGGTGCTCTTGGAGGTTCTCAGAGCGGCCTGGAGCATGAACGCCCTGATACTGGAGGTGCAATCCCCGCCAAATCCCAATTTAATAGGATCCCAGATCCAGATTTTGCAGGAATGTTGTGCCAGCATTGCTTCATGGATGTTGGGCGTGATTTCCAAATTTTGGGTGACGCTGGCAGTTTTGTTCCTGTCTGCTCCGCTTGCGCCCGTTCGAAAGGCAGGCAGGATTTCGCGGTGTCCTTGCAATCAACTAGTAGGCTCAAGGGTGACCGTACATGCAACAGCCATGGGTGTTCACAGCCTTGTGCTTGCTTTGAGGAAGAGGTTCTCTCCTTGAACCAATCAATCAGAGAGGTGCTCCCTTCAGTTCCTTCCTTTCAACAGTTCGAGGTTTTGAAGGTAGTTGAAGCGACTCAAACTTTTTGTTGTGATTGTGTAGGGCCTGCCCTGAAGCATTCCGCTTCCGGGGGGACGTCAACAGTCATTTCTGGTCCCAAGTTCTTTCCCTTGGAATTGGTTGAAGAATCGGAGCCTGAGCTGTTGCCCACCGTTACCACACCTGTGGTGTCACCTGTCCTTAGCTCTCAGACTACACGGGTGGCACCTTCACAGTGTAAGTCAAGGCGAACCAGGCGAAGGCGACAGCGCACAAAAAGACAAGATCTCTCTTCTGATCCTATTCTTGGTCTTTGGCGCAGAGTAGAGTCTCTCCTCTCACAGTGCAGCCAGGATTCTGTGTCATGAAGCTCCGGCCCACGGACTTCACATGAACCAAGCAGGCTATGTGGCGATGCGCGACCTTCTCAGGGTCCCGGCCTTCAAGGGTGAGCAGGTTCGAGCAGCAGAAATCCGCACAGCGGTCAGGATCAATCAGAAACAACGCTTTCAGATAACAACTGAGGACAGCGCAGAGCTTATCAGAGCCGTCCAAGGTCATGATCGCGCTATGGCGGACTATTATCAACTCTCTAGCAGAGAAATGCTGCGGGGTCTCGACGATCGCTCTGCCCCGGACTTTGCAGTACACGGCGCGAAGCTGGCACACTACAGCTCCATCAGGACCGACGGACTCCACAGGGGAAAGCGGTCCCACATACATTTCGTGTCCGGCAACATAGCAGATGCCGCCCGTAGCCAGGACAGCGAGGTTTCGGGACTGCGAGCGAACGCAGAGATCCTGCTCTGCGTCAATATTCGCCAGTGCTTCAGGCAAGGCATCGAGTTCTACGAAGCCCCGAACGGAGTGATTCTTTCGCCAGGCAAGAACGGCTACATCCCTCCGGACTGTATTGCACATGTACAACTCGCGTACAACGGTGCGAATGTGGCCGCCAAAGGTGGACACCATTTGCCGACCAAAGCAGATGTGCAAAGTGCCATGCACACCTCAGGCGGCCAGCGGACTCCGCACCGCACCGGGCAAAAAATGCTTGAGCGACGCATTCCACCTGCTTGCAAGTCGCTGCGTAGTAGGAGCCTAAAACGCATCAGCCATTCGCATGCTTCTGACATCACCATGCTGATCGTAAACATGTTCATGCGGTTGTCGACCAAATCAGTGGCCCAGGCCGGATCAACAGGGAGAAGACCTGCCGGAACCTCAACAGCATGTAGAGAAGGTATCCTGCAAAGCAAACAGTGCATGCCCCTCATGCATGTGCTCAAATCGTGATCTCAACTGCGACACACCTCCTGCAGTCTAATCGTGAACAGACCTATAATACAGATCACCATTCCGTCCCCAGCTGCTTCGAATTCCACCAGCCCACCAGGCAGCTTCATTTCATCCTTGCCAGCTGTAACCTCGCTACTTCATTCGTATCTCTCCACGGCTCCTCTCAGATGCTGAGCCCGAGCTCTAAAAGCAAGTCGGCCAGGAGGCTTCCCGCTAGAATGAGGACTGCCGACGCACAGGAGGAGCCGACGGGAGCATTGCTAGCAGCTAGCGCTGCGAGAAGCAGCAGTAGCAAAAGCGAAGGCCAGACCCTCGGCGGACGGAGCAGCAGGTACTGCCTCGGGAGGGGCTTCAGCACAGGCTCGGTCCGGTAGAGACATGGACTGGACGCGCAGCACTGCCTGGGAGCAGAGTGCTGACACCAGTGGATGGCGACACTGGCAGAGCGTCTCGCAGTTGCACCACATTGAGGTAGCCAAAAGACAGCTGGCCACCCTTCCATCGGAAGAGGCTAGAATCATTATTAAATTTCTCTCCTCATTGCCACCGCCGCCAGACAGTTCAAAGACGGGAAGAGACACCCAGGTGACGGCTGACAGGAGACGCAGACCGCAGCGGTGCTCCAGGGAATAGTGGACTCCACTCCCTGTGATCCGAACTCACCTCTGAAGTGTGCACGCAGACGAGCTCGGCCATACTCTGTGATGCGGCTACTCAAACAGAGACTGAAGTTCGGGCCACCGATATCCCAAAGGCTGACAAAAAACGACAGGCAACAATGAATGGCGCCTTTCAACGATCCGGGAGAAGGACGAGCCCAACATCTCTCAATCGAGACAACGGCTTGCTGGCCCAGACTGCTGCAAGGACAACAGGTGAAAGGCCCTCGCGCACTGCCCCGCACCTCGGCTCCCTTCCTCTACAGCAGCTACGCAGAGTGCAAGAAGAGACGCTAGACTCTCCAGCACGGAATGCGGTCTCCGCTCCGTCAACACTTTTTGCGACGGCCAGCAAGTCCTCCCGTAGGGCAGGACGGCCTCCGTCTGCCGACACTGCCATGACCCGGAGCGCTGCAGGGCAAAAGTATGGCTATAGGGCTGTAGGGACAGACCTAGCACACTCGCGCCAATCATGGCACAAGCCTGTGCGCACCCCGGATTGCCTAGGCAGACGCGGTCGTCCACTGCGGATCAGGCAGGGATGCCCAAGACGTAGATCACGACGTAAATCCCGTAGAAGGCGAAGAATTCCTGGTCACCACAAATGGATGCACAGGAGTCGCAAGGTTCTCCGCCAATGGGTTTGCGATGCGAGGACTCGAATCACCCTAGGCAAGTGGGTCGTACATGCAGCCATGCGCTGGCAGGTGCATGAGTGGCTCAAGGCCGGCCTACGCCCACTTTGGCTTTGTTGGGGACGGCCGCCCAACATTCACGCATCTTACATATGCACTGAGGCCTCAACTTACCACGACAGCGAGCGCAGCTCGAAGCAAGTTCGGCTGGCCCGGTCCCAAGTCCGGGCTCCGTGCGCTTATCATCCTAACACAGTCAATGCTACTGACGGAGGGGGTGAGGGTTCCCGCCTCGGCAGGGGCGGGGGACCCAAACTAACGGAAAACGTCGGCGTGCGCCAGAAGGGGAAGCATGCACCAGGCGGTCGAACGGCGCCGGTGATGCAGACCGCGGGGTCATGGTGAACACGGGGCGAAAAAAGAAGTTTCATGAGAGCACAGAACAGGAGCCAGCAGCATCCACAGGGTTACACTAGATATAGAGGTCAGTATTTACAAGGCAGTCAGTTGGGTCTCCACACTGCTAAGGACAAAATCTCCACCCCCCGCACTGTACGCAGACCGGCCTACAAGAGCCGGGGAGGAACGGCGCAGCGCATCAAAGTTCTTTCCATCAACGTAAACAGTTTGAGCGGCTTCCTCTGGGGTGAGATCAAAACCTTCCTGAAGGGGGAAGGGCTACAATATGATTTTATCTTCCTTCAAGAAACACACCGCGCATCATTTAGTACCTTTCAGATTGATAGATGGATGGCGGTGGGATCGTCCACAAAACGCGGGGAGGGGGTACTCACACTTGTGCATCCCAAGTATGACCCCTCCTTAGTGCGGTATCAAGAGGTCATACCTGGCAGAGTACTCCGAGTGAAAGTGTGCCATGCAGGTGCCGCCATAGAGACTATATCAACATTTACCAGCGTGTCTGGGTTCACAATGACGAACCCGATACTAATCGGCAACGTCGACAGAACCTACTTGATAAATGCTCCGGGGTTATTCAGGGGATGGCTAGAAGGGACACGTTAATTCTTGCCGGAGATTTCAACGCGGAGGTACATTGCACACCAGGCTCAGTAGGCCCATGCATCAATAAATCCGAATATCACCTTGCACTTGATCCGCAATCGCTTACCAGATTTGTGCAGGAGAATGAACTAGTGGTCTTAAACACGTGGACAATGAAAGACCCGTGTACCAATTATACCCGTACTGGTAACTCCCAGATTGACTTTGTTATGGTTAAGCCAGCAAGCGCCGATCAGAGAGCGAAGCAGGTAAAAAAGACAGAGGCCCCTTTTGGAGGCTGGAAGGAAATGACGCATAATGCACTTGTGGCAGAGGTTCGCTTCATCCGGCATTTCCACCTCCCCCGTGCCACCGTTCTACAGGCTCCGCCCTGCTCTACGAAGGATCTCGACAATGCCTACAGGAAGCGCGACCCCAGAATACAGGAGCTTCAACTAGATGTGCACACAGCCCTACAGCAAGTTACAGGGCACACGGTCGAGGACATCAATCATGTCCTTCTCCACAAGGTTGCAGCCCTGTTTCCGGCATCTACTAAAGGTCGCACGGGCAACAGCCAGCGTCAGGCGCAATACAAGGCCATCTTTCATGCCTGGAGGGAGACTCTCACCCATCCTGACGGGGAGGGAGGCGCCGCACCTGCGCTGCCCACACGGGTGTATCACATGTGGCAAAGGCGTAAAGACCTGGAAAAGTGCAAACCTTTCAGCATCCTTGGGATCATTCGTACTTGGAAGTGGATTGTCCTCTTTGTACAGAACGGTAGACGCAGTAAACAATACCATCAGCAGCAGCAGAAGGCCATCACTCTTGGACATCTACAGCAGGCAGAGAGAGCTGCTCAATCACACAACATAAAGCGCCTATATGGGGCGGTTAAGCGTCTCATGCCCTGGAGACACAAGCAGCGCATCATGTTCAGACATCCGGATGGCTCACCCATGTCATTGCTGCAGGAACACAGAGCCCTGGTAAAGCACTGCCAGCAACTCTTTGCACCGGCTGTTGAGGTACCGGCTCGCACCGGCGAGCACTGGCACTGCCATTGCGAGCAGCGGAATGGCAAGAACAGCTTCAATGCACTCCGGTAGGCAAGGCCGCGCCGGCGGACTCCGCTCCGGCCACAGCATGGAAGGCGTGCTCACATGTGCTTGCTCCGTCACTTGCTAAAGCAGCAGGCGCACAACAACATGTAAACACGACACTGCCATCTGCTTGGAAAGATCCCCAACTATGCTTCATTCCTAGACCCCACAAGCCTCCCATTTCTGCCTCGGCACTCCGTCCCATAGGCTTGTTACGACCTGATAGCAAAGCCCTGGCTGGACACGTTAAGAATCTCATCCTCGGGCAGGCAAGCCCAAGCCTCGCGCAATCTCCTCAATTTGCCTACTTGCCTTTCAGGGGCACGACGGACGCGCTTGCTAGAGTCAACGCCTGTGTAAGGGAGATAAAGGCCAACATGAAGGCGTTAGGAGGCAACAGATTCGTTGTGAGGCAGCGCAAGGAGACTGGACAGATGCCCGCGGAAGCCGGGAGGGTGTCTGCTCTCAGTCGATCTCAGTCAAGCATTTGACAGAGTTAACAGGATCAAACTTGATGACGCACTGCAGGCACACCAGGTAGACGCGGACATACGATCCACAGTTGCGGCCATCCATGCAGAGGCTGCGTACACAGTTATGGATCGCTTCCAGCAAACGTCAGTTGCCACAACACAAGGTATCCGCCAAGGTTGTCGCCTGGCGCCGGCCTTATGGGCCATACTCTCGTCGCAAGTCCTGTGGGACCTGACCACGCCCGAGGAGACTCCTATGCAGCTTCCGCTCACACTCTATGCAGACGACCATCTGGGGCATTGGTTGCTGAAGACGACGGAGGACATCAAAAACATGGATGCCTTCATTGTGAAGAAATTTAGCACCCTTGTATCCTATGGGCTAAGGTTAATCCGGAAAAATCTAGCCTTGTTATTCGGGTTCAAGGGTATCGGCTCAACAAGCTTGTGCGCAGCCGAACGGTCATTGTAAAACAACAACCACATTGGAGAATAAGAGACAGAAACACGGAGTTTCTTATTCCCATCTGCGACACGATCACTTATCTGGGTGCCAAAAGCTATCCCTCAAGGAAGGTTCTGACCCGACTCTGGACTTCCGAATTGCGGAAGCTGCGTCCAAGGTAACAGCGCTGCGGAAAAGCATCAGGGCCAGACAAGGCTTCTCGCGTCATCATAGGGTTCGTGTATGGCAGACTTGCGTAGTCAGCAGTGCCATGTACGGCCTCCTCACTACGCAATTCAATGGGCACATGGTCTCTAAACTCCGAGCCTGGTTCCGCCGTCAGCTCAGAGCTGTGGTCAACATGCCGGCACACCTAACAAAAATCAACAATTGCGAGGTTCGAGAGCAATTTGGGCTGGATGATCCTATACAGATGCTTCTTGCTAGAATTGAGAGCAAAATAAGTCAACTGCAGTCGGACAACTGCGATCCTGCCACCAAGGGCCCAGGCATTATCTCCTTCTGGCAAGCTCAACTGCGCAGCCTGCAGCAGGCCGACGCCCAGGCCACGAGTGCCCGCATCATTGAGGCCTCTGACCACGGACAACACGCATGCCCCACACGCGGTCTTTACTACTCTACCAAAAAGGCGCTTAGACAACACCAAGCACTCAGACATGGACAAATACAAGCCGACAGTGTCAACATTGATTATAAGCCGGAACAGCACTCCATTGGAGGTATGCCACAATGCAGACATTGCAAAAGAAAGCTATACAATTGGTCGGCCCTCCAGGGCCATATTACATTGAATGTTTGTAACTGGTACCCGCGTCAGGCAGAAACAGCATCACAAACGCAGGCGCAGGAGACGCTACACCCTAATCCGGCTACCCATGTTGAGATTTCACAGCCCGAACCAGAATTCACTCCGGTTCCTCAAGCCCAAGCTACACAACCTGATCCGGTAGTGGCTTCAAACGCACTAGAACCACTGCAGCAACAGCCGGACGAGCGGTGCTCCGCTTCCGACGAGGACAGCGCGCCGCTGCTGAAACAGGAACGGGTCCTCCAGCACCTGCAGCAGCACGAAGGAGTCCTCACACAGGCCGATCTACACCGTGCACATCTTAGCCAACACTGCGGCTTCTGCGGCAGATGGATAGCCGAAGGAGGGATGATCAAGACCCATATTTTGCGTGTGCGTAAGGAGCTTGCTGCATTCCTCACCGCTGACTTCCACAAGGCGTGCACGGAGTTCAAATACATGCTGAAAAGAAGTCAGAATTGTCGCTGGTGTGGTAGAATTGTGCACGGAACGGACAGACACTGCTCGCAATGTCCAGTCCTCTTTCAACTTTTGCTGGCCGCAATTCACCGACGTGACGCCTCCACCTCGCAGGAAGCTAGTTCACCGCAGACATGGCCCATGTCCTGCCCAGCTGCTGACATAGCTGCTTGCCTTGCCTGCTCTGTGGTGAACCAGTGCAGGACATACAGGCTTGGCGTAGGCACCTCAAGCAGAAGCACGGACCTCAGCATGCAATTGCACGGGGAATCGCTGACTCTGCAACTGTTTTGAACGCTAGCATCACCAGGCCATGCCCGTGGTGTAGAGTGCACTTCCAGAAATCGGCCCGAGAGCATAGGCGGAAGTGCTTACCCCTGTTGCAGCTATAGGCCTGCGTCATGCATAGAGACGACGCCAGAGCAGCTGGCGGCGGTTTGGGCGCTGAGCTCCCCAATTGCCCCGACGGCGCCCAACCTACCGCGACAAGGACAGCAGAGCAAGCAGCGGACGCCGGCGGCGCATCATAGCAAGTTCCGCAAAGGCTTTGGAAAACGAGCCGGAAAGGCAATGCCATATGCCAAGAGGACACGCGAGCAGGAGGAGGAGGAGCTATGGATTGGATTCGGAGCTCGACGAAGCAACCATCCGCCGGACACTGCGCACGCTGATCAGAGCGGCAGCCAGGCACGAGCAGCAGCTGACATCCTTGGGAGCGGACAGGAGCTACGTTCTCTTCCTGGAAACCGGCAACCATGGCATGATCAACATGCTGATCCAAGCCAGCCAGGCGTGGCACCAACAGTACGAGGCAGGCACAGTGACTACGACACTGCGAGCCACTCTATGGGGAGTTCTATTACTCGAATGGCAAGCCAGGCTCACCAAGATCGAGCAGGACACCCAAGCCCTCCAAACAGCGGAGACGGCCAACTGGATTTCGCGGACTCCGCTCCAGTGAGTGTACACAGAGTGGAATGCGGAGCAGAAGAAGGCCCTGCCATCAAGCAAAGACAACCTCTCCCACGATCAGGCCAAGCAAGCCGTAGCCAACCTGCTGAGGGACACGGCGAAGGACGGCATAGTGCATCGGCTCCAGAGCCTCAAGCCACTCCGCCCAGATCTGCAGGCAGATGTCGTGGTGATGCTCTTGACCCTGACCATCCACCAACATGCGGCAGAGGTCTATCGAGACCTGGACCTGCTGGCCAACAACTGCGCAGGAAAGGTGATCAGACTTCGGCTACGCAAAGAAAGGGTCAACAAGACGTCCCTGGCGAAAGAGCTGGAAAAGCTACAGCTCTGAGCCGGCCACGGCCTACTGCGCACCAATCGGGCTCGGCAAGTGAGATGCAGAGGGAAGTGCGGTCTCCGCTGCCCTCAAACATCGCAGGCAAAAGCGATACTGCTCAAAGCAGTATCTCGTCCTTCTTTCAGGGGCGAGGCTCGGTTCAGGCACGGATGACGACGTCTACCCTCAGAGTCATGGATGCGCCGAACCTTATGGGGAAGACACATCAGTGCAGAACAGAGCCTCCACTCCACAGGGGATCCATCACACGCATGGAGCAGCAGGCGACAACCATAGGCAGCAGTCTCAACCTCCTGCTGACAAGGTTCGTGCTCCTGCGCGCACGGGTGTATCCAGGGGACCACTAAAAGATGGCTCGCTGCTGTCATGGCGGATTGTGGATAACAACTCTAGTGCGCCGAGCACATATTCACTAGCTCTGCTTAATCCGCATAACATCTGCTATGCAAATGCTGTTCTGCACATGCTTCACCAGGCTAGATCCCGCGAAGGACTGATAACAGGTCTAGGTGACTTGAATGGCTCATTCATGCAGGCCACCAGATCCAATCAGGCAGTCAACATCGCCAGGGACCCAGCATGGTCATACGTGTGGCCAGGATGGCAACGACCCACTCGCCAGCATGACGCAGCAGAGTTCCTTCAGCGCCTTTGTCAGCGCACGGCATGCGCAGCCCTGCAGGGAGGATGGGAGGCCCGTAGGCACGAAGCAGGCGCATACGCGATACTTGATGAACAGTTTACCTGCCCTCACCTCAGGTTGCCGATGAGCCGACCTTTCAGAATCCAAGAGGCCATCCAGCAGTGGCATGACTAGGATAGTGTGCATGCGTTCACATCACTCCCAGAGCTCCTGATTCTGCAGGTCAGTCGCTTCATGCAAACTGACCGGGGCATCCGGAAGACCCGCCAATCATTCCAGCTTCAGCGCCGAATAACTGTACCTCACTTCGTCGACCATGCGGGAAGGATTGAGCGTGCTGTGTATCATCTACGCGGAGGGGTACTTCATGTTGGGCAAGTAGTCACCGCTGGCCACTATCAAGCATTTTACTTCCCAGGGGATGACCAAGATATATGGCAGACACATATGATGCATGACGATGGCCAGGCAGCGCAGAGAGGCAGCGACGCCACCAACAAACTAACTGCTACCTTCTTGCGTGCAGCAGGACTTAATACTGCGACGGGGCTTGTGGGTACTCCACTCCCCAAACTGGTCTCCTGGTCTCCTAGCCCCGGGCTGGAAGGTACACTGTCACTAATTGGTTTCATCATTTGAACTGCCACTTGCCAAAACTGCGGCTGCGGCCAGTAGTAGCCTTGGCATTTCAAATTAAAGCGCAGGACCATCGCACTCACCCACAAAGCCGTGGCCGCCTCCTCCTCCATTCGGCCTGATGCCCTGGCGCCTGAGGCAGCAGATAATTCGAACACTGCGCCAGTGGCTGTCACTAGGAAAAGACTGCAGCGGTATAAGACTACCCTGGATCTGTCGCTACGCCGCTTCTTTCGGAAGCAGGGCCTGGCACCCGGGGCCATCTCATACCGTGTGAGGGCGCTATGGAAAGAGGTGCTCGATGGGTCGTTGTATGAAAACGACCTCACCCAGGCTCTTCTACACACTGTCCGTAAAGACCTTGAGGTTTCCATCCTGATCCGGGATAACATCTCGCACATTCTGGTTACCTCAGACTCAGAGTCGGAGCGAGAGTGTGACGAGCCCACTTCGAGCACGCAAGAGCCCAGGGTAGCCAAACGCCCATAAGAACACGGGATTGACATCATTTTTAAACGGCAGCGCTAGAGGTCTCCTCACGCTTGCTGAGGATGTCCTTGTGATCTGTGACACTCGCTACAGCCTTGTTTTCAGTTTACCTTCAGCATGGTGTTTGAGGCTTCCTCACACCAACTAGGGAGGCCCGCGAAACCGCCGGCTCTGCTCTCATGTACATAGATCCTACACTCTTTCCTTTGTAGTATCAACTTCCCAGCCTGACGCATATGCTGTCGGGCTCCTAGGAGCACAGCTCCGCGGCTGCAAAGGCAGCTATACGTTGTGTTGTCGGGCTCCTCGGAGCACAACATGACGTTTGCCTCACCAGCGAGCCCTCAAATGAGGGGTGACAAGGTTCACACTCGCCCGCATGACAACTGACTCAGTTGATGCGATTGAATGAATGAAAAAAAGATGCACCCTCTCGCGGCAGTGCTAACTTTCCCGTCTTTGGGACGTGTGTCAGGGACGAGCCCTCTTGTTGCTTCACCGGGGAAGCATTGAGCCCGCTTAAAGTTGAAGAGGGGAAGTGATGGACGTGCTCATGCGTAAGTACTTCATTGCCCTTGCTGCACTTGAGGATTCGTCCCAACTTGGCTGTGCCAAAAAGAAGTACATGTCCGCCTCTGTGATGTGATTCAGTTTTGAACTACTTGGATTTATTAAATCCTCCTAGACCTGTTTTGAATAGCTTGGATTTGATGTATTCCGGTGAGTGAGTATACTGCTCAATCCTTTGATAATTGATCGGAATATTCTGTGATATCGTTTGTGGAGATTGTGAAACATATCTTCATGAATATATGCGCAAAAAGTTGCACGGGCTATAAGCTAGGCTTTGAGGTGCCAGAAGCGTTTGTGCCTCCATCCAGGAGTGTTCGAGCAGAAGCAGATAGGTTGCCAGAGATTGAGATGCAAGGTGAGGTGCAAGGTCAGGCTTTGCCAGATGCATCAGGTCAGGTCAATGGCTCAGAGGTTCAGGTGCGCAATGAGGTCCATGATCCAGGTGCCCAGGCAGCCTTGTGTGCGAGCAGAGCCGATGAAGGCGGTGAAGCAGAAGAGTTGCCACCAGAGCTTGAAATTCAATTCTTGTCTGAGCAGTGCCAAGTTGAGGCAGCCATTTGCAGCAAGTACAAATGCAAAGTTGAGTGGATTGGCGAAGTTGGAGATTGCATTCAATTCTTGAAGAGGGATCACACTCTTGTGAGAGATGATCTTTTGATCATTCAGCCGCATGGCAAGCACTTTCGCAAGCTTCTTGAGTTGTATCCCATTGGGAATCA
This sequence comes from Symbiodinium pilosum, assembly GCA_905231905.1. Taxonomy (NCBI): domain Eukaryota; class Dinophyceae; order Suessiales; family Symbiodiniaceae; genus Symbiodinium; species Symbiodinium pilosum. The sequence goes on from CAJNIZ010045428.1 coordinate 13,342, forward strand.
AAAGCCCAAATCTACGCCAATGCCTGCCACTCTTCCTGTGGATCCTAAGCCCTTGGATTCAGCCGAGCATGCCAAGTACCGTTCTGCAGTGGGCATATTGCTGTACTTGTCCCCTGACATTGTTGCCAGCCAAAATGCTGTTCGTGTCCTTGCCCCGGCAATGTCTGCGCCGACTTATGGGCATGTGAAATTGCTCAAACACTTGATTGGGTATCTTTTTGGAACCGCCAGTCATGTGTTAGGGTTTGATATCCCCATGCCAGGCAAAGGTGTGATTGCACAGTCCACCGCAAGTGTTCTTGAGTTGTTCACAGACTCGGACTGGTCAGGATGCAAGGAAACGAGACGTTCCACATCCAGCAATGCAATCCTCCTGAATGGTCATCTGTTGGCCAGTGCGAGCCGTACGCAAAAGGTGATATTCCTCAGCTCCTGTGAGGCCGAATATCATAGCTACGTGTCCGGCATGGCGGATTTCATATTCATAAGCTCAGCCTTGGAGTTTCTTGGAGTTCAGATTGAGCGGCGCACTTTCATAGACAGCTCAGCAGCCCGTGGATTGCTGGCCAGGCAGGGTGTAGGCAAAGTGAGGCACATGCAAGGCAAGCTCCTTTGGTGCCAGTCCTTGTACCGTGATGGGTACATGTTGGCGCATCCTGTTGACGCATTGTTGAATGTGGCAGATCTGAACACCAAGCCTCTTCAGCATGATCGTGTGTACTGTTTGATTGCTTTGCTAGGCATGCGTGATCTGAGTAATGGCTATCAGATAGTTGGCCAGGTGCAACTTGATGAGGTCAGGTCAAGGATTGCTTTGAGACAGCGTCCGACGTTTGCAGCATTGCACATCCGCTCACATGCAGCCCAATTTGTTGGCCACGGCCATGCGCATTGCAGTCGTTCTGCAAGAGTTGCAGGGAGGCACGGCAACTGGCGTCGTGGACACCTTGATCCAGTCTCCACGGGTATGCATGTTCAAACACTTTCCGAGGTGTGTCATGCTGGTCGTGGTAATCCTGTGCCCGATCATGTTGCAAGGCTGTGAGCCTTTCGAGTCAGCCGCGCATGCAGCCCTGGTTGAGTTGTGGTTCATTAGGCTAGTTGAGGGGTTGAAGGAGCAGCCGGTTCTAGGGTTTAGTGCCATCATAGTTGTGGTTTTAGTGCTTTGGGTTATAGTCTTGTTAATGTGCTGTTGCGCAACGCACTTGAAGGTTACCCTTATGCATGAAACCCAAACCCGTGTGGATGCTCATGATGCACAGCCGGAAGCTGCTACTGAGACTGATCGAACAGTCAATGATGATGCTGATGATGGTGATGAGGCCCAGGTCCATAACGCCGCAGGTGCAGCGTCATCCTCAACTGAGGTTCCCCAAGATGTGCAGATGCATGGATGCACGAGCACGTTGCGCGTCCAGCAGCTGCAGCAAAAGCAGCAGCAGCAGTAGCGTCAGCGTCCAGTCAAACAGCAGAGGATCATTATCCCAGGAGTGGTGCTGTCAATGTGCAACCAGAGAATCGCACATGGGTCATTGCAAAGCCAGGTGCAAAGCCCAAGCCTAAGAGAGTCAGGAATCGAAGGCCAGCAGATGCGGAAGTCCATGTGTGCACGACCATGCGGACAGGAAGCAAGTATCACACGCGCAGGCAATGCAAAGGTCTCAATCGAGCTGATGAGATAGCATGCATTGGCCTGGCAGAAGCAATCAGGATGATATACACCGTGCAGTGTGTGTGCCGGTGGAATTTGAATATGCTCTTGATGCATGGGGTGGATTGTTGTCACGATTCGGGCAGCGACCAGCCGGTTCAGCTGTGGGCGTGATAACAATTCATTCTCAATGCACATTGCTACATGATGCTCATGATGCATTCTTGTTAAGCTGTATCGCAATCAAACTTAAATCCGATTTACTTGAAATAGCATTCATTGCTATCAATCCATGTGTACGCGCATCAAATTTGTGTTTGAACAGCCCGTTCATTCAGCCAAAGCATGTGCTGCAGTACTTGATGTCCAGCACTCTTTTAACCATACATAGGTGGTTGCAATCCTTGTTGGGGTTCTTGTTTAACAAATCCTCTTACACGACGGGTCCTCTGGACCAATTGAGCTTTCGTGATGAGAGCGTACGTGCCACTTGAAATCCAACTTCGAAGGCTTTTCTTTGCAGCCAGTCAGAGCTGCGGGATACACGTTTTGCGAATTGTGACACCACATTCTTGTGAAAGGCCTCCGCTTGGGTTGGTCAAGCAATCACATCCCCTGAGACGAAGCACGATTCCCGGGATGTGAACCCAGCGTAGTTTGGAGTAGTGTGTACAGTTTAGTCAGCGTGGAGTGCAACCAGCAGTGTTGTTTTTGCTCCTAGACCTTGAGCCCGGACTGCCATATGCAGCGCGCTCGTGAGACAGAGAGTGACTTGATCTGCAGGTACGTGATTGGCCAGTTCAGTGCACAGTACAGTGACAGTCGTGAGGCAGTCTAACAGGCATTTTGCATGTCGCCATTTTCCATGTCAAGCTTATGGAAATGTCTGGCGGGGTGATTGTGATTTCGATGTTTTCCTTTTATTCCAGAATGGGACTGGCCTGAAATATTCTGTGGTTGTGTTCTATTTTGTAGAAGCCTCACATTGTCATGTGCACTTGGTCATTTCATGTATGCTGCAGGTGTTCACCAGTCAAGGAAAAGTTTCATTGTAGGCGGCGCCTCGGCGTTTTTTAGGTTCATCGTTTTGTGTTTCGGCCTCCATACCTCAGAAAATTTTACGTTTTTGGGATGGAGAGCAGAAAAATGGCCAGGGAAGGCTATGGGTTCAGGGAGGGTTGTAATGCTCCAAGCCTTTTTTTTGTTTCTTCTGGTGTGTTGCTGGAGTCATTGCTAGAGTGCCCGGGTCTGCTCATCGTGCGCAGTTTGCAAGCGTGATTGAATCTGCCACCGTAGGAAGGTCGGATGTCCCTCCACTTATGCCGCCAAGTCTGCACGTTCAGGTCCATTTTGTGTCAGCCTCAGAGACAAACTAAGTCATCGGCAGGTTGCGGTAGGATCAGTTTGTTCAGCACGTTGGTAGCATTGGATCTGAGTGCATTGCTGGAGTTAGTCCGCAGGAGCTTCTAAGGATTAGCCTGTGCAGTTATCTGATGTCAGGTCTATTCTACCTCTTCGGATCCAGGCGTCGGGCCCTTTGGATGAAGCCAAGTGAATCCGAGTCAGTTTGGGTTGTAGCGTAGGATCTGAGTCGCAGTGACCCGTAGTGACCGCGTAGTTACCCGCAGTGACCTGCGCAAAGTGTGTCGATTACAAAAGATACTCATTGTATAGTGTGCCGATTGCTGGCGCATAGTGTGCCAATACGGGTAATTGATACTATGTATGCAGAGTTCCGTAGTGACCGTAGTGATCTGTAGTGAGCTTGGTTGGCTTCGTGCTTCCAGGTCTTCATCTATTTGAATATCCTCCGCGCCAGGCCCTATGAACGAGCGCAAGTGATTGCAGTAGGATCTAGAGCGATTGCAAGTGGAGCTACGATCAGCATGCAAGCAGTTCAATCATGTTTGACGGTTGCGTTGAACTCTCAGCCGCAATGTTGGAGAAATGTCAACACAGGCATGTGTGGCATGAAATCAAAAAATGATTCGATCTCCTATTGTAGGGAAACAACATTCCTTCGGCTGTGCACTTCGATTTTTCTTTTTGCTTGTTTGCTTGGGCAGACGTAGCGGATGAGATGGGGGAACTCACGTTGACATGTTGTTCGAGCATTTCCGCGTAGGGTGCGCGCTTTCAATTTGCCAGTGTCCACGACGCATGTCCATGTCAAAAACATGCGGTTTCAGGTTTTGCGGGGCGGCCAGCTTTGGTTATGCAGTTCTTAACTACTGGCGGCTTCCGCTAGGTTCTTGTCATGCAAAAATTGCAAGCATGTAAGATTCAGATAACCTGCGTGTGCTCATGATGCGTTCAAACAATCATAATTCAGCTATTGAGGCCTGCGCTGTGTGCATTTGATGGCACTGTGCCAGTCAATACAATATTCGACGGTTCTGCTGTGATCCTGCGTGTTTTTTGCGTTGATTGCCAGCTTCAAAGCCTGCCTAAGGAAAGCCACCATCATATCAATAGGCGGCTCGAGAAGCCCGGGCCTGAAGTGAGGGACAGAGAGCGACCGGATCTGCAATATTGGAAGCTGAGGCGGAGCTTTAGGGGTAAATCCAACCGAGGGCCCGTAGGGAGAAGTCCATCACGGGTTTATCCGGGCACCAAGTCCCAGCTGGAGCCGTATCCGTACTCAGGATTGGACCACAGAGGAGCTGTATTCGGAGGGGGACTGGGCCAAGTTGGGTGTTGCTGGGTTGCTTTCAGAGAACTTAATTTAGCTTACTATGTTGGGGAATCTCGATTACTTACTATAAATACCCATCATGGTAACTTAATTTAAGCTCTTTAGCAGCAACCCAGGTCAATCTTGCCGTGGAGTTTTGTCCATGGCTAAGGCTTGGTTCGGGCCTATTGGTGTTGTAGCCGTTGAGATGTGTGAGACTATTTGGGACTATCGCAACCCGCCGCCGGACTATGCGACCATCGAAGACGTGCAATCCTACGTCCAGGGGGCTTTCCAGCAAATGCAGGGTTGGGTCGAGAGGTACGTGGACAGTGAACTCCAGAAGTTCAGGGTGGAGATTATGAACGAGATCATGCCAAAGGTCAGGACATTGGTGACAACGGCCATCGATGCCAACAGCCTGCAAGAGGTGCAGGTTGAGGCCAGAGCATTGAGCAAGGAGTTTCGCATCCTCCAATCTTCCCAGGCAATGGAGCCGGATGCACAGCTTGCTTACCTGCTGAGCTTGAACGGGAAGATGCGACATTTGGCTGACCTTCTATTTATGCCGTGCCTTCGCAAAGGCTGGGGCAGTACAGACTGTGGCGCTCGAGTTGCTGCAGGTGCCACGCTGTCTTTTGCAACGCTGGTGCCCATGCACCTCGCCACCTTGCGAAAAACAGTACAGCTGCTGCAAGTGAAGCTTCGTGGGGTGAGGGAGCATGTATTTGGAACCAACAGTATGGCCAACCACGAGCTCACTGCTGCCTTGCTAACGAGCAACTTCAACCGATTCGGCTGTCCATCGAGTGCCCTCTCCGCTGAAACTCTTGGCCTTTTGAAGAGTACCTCAAGTCCGCAGGAGATGCTTTCAGTGATGCCGCTAGTTGCTTCACAGAATGATTGTCATGGTGTGTTTCTTTAGCCAAGCTTCTTTAGAGCTGTTGGTCTCCTCTAATTGGAAGTCTGTGCTGTATGAGGCATGGCCACTGCCGAAGTGCGGTGACTTAGCCGCAGTTTGCCGCAGATGCCCAAATCTAGTAGCTTCTCTGCTTAGCCAAAGCCAGAATATGCCCGTTTTTGATTAGACTCACGTAACACCCGACTTGATGGTCATCCAGGCATACACCGGGCAAGCTGAATTCTGTGATGGAAGGGTTGGCACTGTACCCATTCAACGATGATTTGCAGGGAACGGATGCAGGACCTCGCTACAACAATGGGCAATACCTTGGCTGGAGTCTGAAGTATGACGAACTGGAGTTTGATGAGTTCCTCTTCTCCACCGGCGACTGCACGCATTGGATGGTCATGAAGAAGTCCGAGGTGCTCCCGTATGGCGACACATTTCGGGTGATCGAAAGATCGCGCATCTCCGACACGCCTTACCGAGGAAATAGACCCGCAGACCCGTGGATGACTTTCACTGGTCATGTCGCGATGGTGCATTGCAATTCGCTCTATCAGGAGCCTCTCGGTCATACTTCAGGTTGCGTGCCCTGTTTCTGCAGGGTAGGCGGTTGCACTTGCGCCCAAGGAATGGTTTCGGTCCGACCTGCGCGGATGGTGCGCTTGGTGATAGACATGGGGGTCTGAACGTCTTCATCCGCACCACACCGGCACCTTTGCCGCAATGACTGTTTGCCCATCTTGTTTCCAGCCCCGCAGAGCTGAGCCCCGCGGAAGCCTCTTGCAACAAAAAGTAGCAAGGCGTCGAATAGGAGAACCCGCGCCAGCAAGTAGGGTAGCACCCTTGCATCGATTCAAGGGATTCAAATGCCATGCGATGTATGCAAGTGTGGAGGTTCTGGGTCTCTAGCTTGAGACCTTTGCGCTAACTACATGTAGCCTGGAATTCAATTTTAAGATGACTCTTGATGTTTCTTGTGCAGCTAGACTGAGGCAGGCAGTTACGTCAAGGTAGAGCTAGCTGTACAGGTCACCTTCGCAAGACAAGCGCATGCCCCTTTTCGGGGCCTTAGTGGACCAATTGTGGTTGCCCCAGACGCGGCCGAGGTCGCAGAGCAAAAGCAACCTTGGCCGTTGACATCCTCCGCGCGCTTCGGCCAGCCAGATAGGTGCGATGAAGAAAAGGACTCCCGGGCCGATTCCGTACGGCGCCTTGCAGAGACTGAAGGTTTCATCAAGTTTTGGGAGATTAAACCCGTCATGTGCTCACGTGCTTCCAACGTTAGTCGCACAAGGAACGACTTTCAAAGCCCACAACTCCATGCTGCTTTGCAAGGCAGCAGTATGTCGAGATGAAGTCTCGCTATCGATCCATGTTAGAGAGGTGCAGCTTGGGAAGGGAACGGGTTCAGACTGACAAGAACGATAGTTTTCATTTGCAAGGGTCCGCGAGAAGTCCTTTCCTAGGTCTGTGGGCAAATTCCTGGCGATCCGAACGCTTCGAACATCGTGTTCCTTGGATCCAGCGCTGAAATGTGGTGAGATGCCAGAGGAAGATATAGCCGAAGCGCTTCTGAAAAGAAAGCAGGAGGTGTATCGTGACGCGAAAGCAATGGTGAGTATGGCTGATGCGCTCTTGTTCGACAGGCAAGTGTACCAAGGCGTGCTGCCGCAACCACCGGCGCGATGGGACAACATCAATCACACCCTTCCTTTCTCAGAGGGCTATGGACGAATCATAGCTTTGCCTACAGGTACCAACTCTTTCTTCGGTCTCGTCATTGGGGAGGGGCCGCTTCTTCCAGACCTCACGCTAAATGGGGTCAAAGCCGAAGTGATCGACCTCACTGGTACGACCACCGCGAGCACGACAACTGCAATCCCGAATTGCTTCTTCGGAGCTTGTCCAACGACGACGACCACGACAACTCGCTTCGACCAGTCACCAGTGGCGTGGGAGTTTCCCATCACTTCAAGTAATCTCGTCTTCAAGACGGCAGATGCCTGGTGCAGCGGTTGCATTCAGAGCATGGCTTTCTGCGTCCAGCGGAATCCACATGCGCGACTGCTTCCGTGGAACAGTCCGCAGCTGGACTTCGTGAGATACAATGGGCCGGTCCGAAAGTGTGCTCTGGCCGGCACTGACTTGCACAGCAGCAAGTATCTCAGGTGCACTGGTGACAGCGCCCTGAATGGAATAGTCAACGCCCGGATGGCCACTGAAGGTTCATTGAGACTGAATCTGATGGGGGCGTTTCAGTGGGAAGACGATCGCAATCAATCCAATGAGGAACAGTGCCTCCATTTGGGGTGTGTCCATCAAGGAAGATCTGGGCGTCATGAAAGTCCGGCGAGATCAGAGCGACGCAGCATCCTACATCTGGGGCTTCGATGCGGACCGTCTTGGCCTGTCTGCCGAGGATGGCAACATTACAACATTGATCGTGCGATGCAGGTTTGCAGAGAGTGGGGCCCTTGAGACAAGTTATCCTGCGCGCTTTGTCGAACTGCAATTCGGAGAAAGCAAGGAGGCGACAGCTCTGGGAGGAAACGCTTGGGGCACCTCTTGTCCAAGCCATCAGGATTGTAACTCCTACTTCTAAAATCCTGGCGACGAGTTGGTCAGGATTCCGTACAGAATGACTTTGCCTCCGCACAGCCTGTCCTGTCCACAGTGCCGAGCAAATGTACGCAAGGGGTTTTGGGCATGGAATGAGCCATGCAGCTAATCTGTCGAAGGCAGACTCTAAGCTGTGCAAGATTGCTTGCGCTGTTTAAATTTTGTTTAATGTTAGGTCTCTGTACAGATCTTCCTTGGTGGAGGAGGCCCTGCGTTTTCAACACGTTTCCTGCAAGGGGATGCGCTTTTCTGCAAGGCTTCCAGAACTGTTATGGACCTGGACAAAGAACAGCTGCATGCATCGTCAAAAGCATGGCGCTTCTGACATAGGTTTCGTGTTTCCAATCCTGATCGCCGTCGCGCAGCCAATGCGTTTGTCCGATCAAGTCATCTAGGCCAGCTAGATGTTGCAATCCTTGAGGTGGTTCTCCAAGCCTAAAGACATCATGCCATTCCATACCCAGGCTGTTTGCGCCTTGTCTCCTCAGGTCCCTTCCTGGACATACCCATCCGCTCCGCTGGGAGCCTGAGCAGTGACCAGCGGGAGTGCACAAGAGTTGCGCCAAGAGTTCTTGTGCAGTCTGTGAGTTGCACCTGCCAGAACAGGTCTGGTGCCCTTCACGTTGTGGCTGACAACAGCTGGGCGTTGCTCGAGGGCTCCCAGAGATCCTTGAAGGCTGGGTCTGCGCTGGAGAGATGAGGTGAGTTGCTGGGAACAGCTACGGTACGGTCCTGAGAGTGAGTGGGATGCTTTCGCCTGGTCTGCTTTGCCAGCTGTTGAGTTCAGTATGTGTCCGGCAGAGTCTCCAACGCCTTCGGGAAGAAGACCCAGGGCCGCGCTGGGATGCTGCTTGGATGCTTTGAAGCAAAAACCTAAACTCAGAGGAAGTTCAGGCAGGCAGTCGAGCCATCATGCGCTTTTGAGGGTTCGTCATTCTTAGGCTGCTTGTCCTCCTGAAGCTGAAGGCAGGTGAGAAGCAGATCCGACGGAGGAACCTCCTGCGTGCATCAAATCAAGCATTGCTTTCTGGCTTGCTCAAATGCCCCCGCTCTGTTTCGAATTGGCGCGGTGGCACAGCGCCACCTGAAAGCCATCATTTAGCCTCGATTCATCGTGGAGGCTGCTTTGATTGAGGACCTCTGTTTGACAGCTTCCAGCGGCATCCGGGAGCCTCATCAGTGCCAGAGCGGGCGCATCAGACTACAGCAGTGGAGCCGAATCCGAAACTTTTTCGATTGCGTCAAGAAGATGCCATTGTCTGCTCTGACAGGGGGGGCATCTCTCCTTTTTGAGTGGTCTATGCTGTCACTGAGATTTCTGATAAGCTGCCCCAAGGCCGAGCTGCCAACATTCTGCTGAGCAGATCACAAAGCTCGCGGTCCACACTCAGAAATCCGTAGTCAGTGAAACGGGGCCAAAGCATTATTACTGCTTGCTAGCTTGCGACTCGCAGACTCGCAAGAGTCATGCCAGGGGACGTTGGGACCGTTGAGCCTTTTGAGCAAAGCCTCTCGCGCCACGTCTCTCCTTGTCTTGGTGTGTCGCCATGGCTTCCTCCTCTCGTGCCACGGTGCCACGTCTGAGAGCCTGGAAATCATCCAGAGCATTGCTTTGGTCGCTGATGGGAGTGGCAAGGAGTGTGAAAAGGCCCTTCGGTTGCAGGGCTGATCAGCATTCCTGATGGACGCCGCGGTTTTTCTCAGTAGGGACCTCCACATTGTAGACTTGCACCGTTTTAGGAACAAACGAAGAAATTCGGGCATTGGCCTTCGTACTTTTTCACCGTCCACTTGTGCATAGGACCTTCCCCTCCATTGCCTAGGGCACGGGCAACCTCTCTTAACAGCGCTCAGTTCACGCCTTTCCTCAGCTTGTGTGTTAGCATTCGATTCCATTTGCACGGCTTCAGTTGCACATTTTGCTCATCCAGCCCAGCGAATGCAATGTTGCTCCACCATAGTTGCGTTTTCAGAGTTTGCATCTTCTTTGGTCTGTGGCAACATGCAAATCATTCATCAAATTTTGCGCTTCACATCTTAACCGTGTCGAACTGGTTCTTCTCATGATTTTGCCATTGTTCTCATGTGGGTTTTGCAGCAGTCGCAGCGACTGTGTTCTGCCATGTAGCCTGAACGCTGAAGACCTTGAGCGCTCTTGAGCACGGCTTCCAGTCTGAGGTCCTTTGCATGCATCCCCAGATCTTGAAACTCTGGAGCAACTGCAGCAGGTGCGTCTCAAGCATTCCAGTTAGTTCGAAAGCATGCCGCGGATTCCTCGCGTGCGTGTAAGTAGCGCCCCCGCCCGGGAGGCCCAGCTGGATCGAACCTTCTCGGCTTGTCTGGCGTGCCTGTCCGTTCAGGTGAACTCCCGCGGAGCGTTTGTCTCCTCCTTGGTTCTCGGTGCTCGCCTGAGCCGATTCAAGAGACTTTGCCTATCGGTGCATGATCTGCATCTCATGAACGGTTTCTGTCAACGTATTCAGCAAATGTAGCATTAGATGTAACGGCTTCGCAAGCCAAAGTGCTGCAATGACAGTTTCCATGTTTCAGGCAACTAACTAGGAGCCCGGATCTAGGTCTGCGTGGTATTTTTGCAAATCTCCAAAACATCTTCAGCAGAACAAGCATGCGCGTCGCTTTTTCCGAAAGTTCTTGAGATAGTCTTGAACCAGCAGATGCCAATACACGAAGCACCGATGCTCGGCTGAATTGAAGGACCCTGGCCTTTCGCCTTGTTCGGAAGTCGCCCGGCCGTGGATCACAGATGCGCAGGCCTCAAAATTTCGTGGCGTGTTGCTTCTTGGCAGAAGTGTTACATTCTTGCGGTTTGCGCCGGGATATTTGGGGTAAGGCCTTTGAGGTGGACGCTGCCTGCGAAGCGTTTGCCGTGCGTGGCTTACCTTTGCAACTTGTCAGCTGGAACAATTTTAGCACCGTGGCATGATGACTTAGATGTTCACTGTATGTGTGGAAGAACATGTCAGGGAATCACTTGCAAAACATCTTTCCACGGGATATTTTGTACGACTAGATGCAGCGACAGCCAGCCGCTGTTAGCTGAAAACACCTTAGAAAGTATGTGTAGGCTGTGAGTTTTACCTGGTTGCACACCTTGTCTGTTGTAAATGGAACATGAACCTGCTTGCGTCCAAAGGCTTCGATCATAAACAGAACGCGGTCCGGCAGCGTGTTTGTGCGGACCCTGTCTGGGGTAAAGTTCAGGATCTAGGGTTTCTAGTTTAGAATTTAGGGTTTCGAGTTTAGTGATTGAGGAGGTATATTGGAACTCTACACCCCGAGCTTCAAGCAGGAGGTGCTGATTATCCTGTATACATTCCGCAAAGAAAAATCATGCAGAACCATAAAGCCATGTTCATGGAATTCAAGGTGGGCAGTTTGCCCCATGGAAATTTCGTTGTTCCATACCGCCTATTCCTATTTTCCGATGTAAGGGCACCCACCTGGTTTTTCCAACGTGAGAAACCTCATAATCTTGTGCCAATCAACCCTTGCATAGTCCCAGTTGCCGCGTCATTTTCCATGTTATTTCGAATTTGGCTCGGCGTTTTTGAGAACTCTTGGGGCCCCTATCACTGAAATTTTATTACCTAAACGCTCCCAATCACCCATGTCACCGTGCTTAGAGCTTATCCACTTCCAACAAACCCACATTCAAAGGACAGTAGTCCATGCAGGCTCTTGAGTTGGGGACTTGGCGCGTAGGAACTTGGCAAGTCAGCTAGCAAGCAGCGCGTGTTGCTAGTCACTGTTATTCTGACTTTTGTTTCATCCTTTGACTCTGTCTAAGACAGTTAATGTTACTGCGACGCGCTAGAAGCCAAGCCACAAACTTTTCCCTGTTGCCCTAGGCTCTCAAACCTGGACCTAAACTCTAGGCTCTGACCACCTGTGCCCACCATCTACGTGGCCTGGAACTTCTGTCGCACAAGCAGGATGAATGCTTCTGAGACGGAGCGACAAGAAGCGGGAAAAACATTATTCATGGACGCAGGTTTTGCTCAGTGGGGACCTCCACGTTGTAGATGTGTGTTTTCGTGGACTTTTTGAGCCTTTGGGGAGCTAACGGTGACGTGAGGCACTTGGGCTGTGCAAGCCAAACACTGGTGCAGGGTTGAATGCTGGTAGCTTTGCGGGTTGGGGATATAGGAACAAGAACGTGGAATATATGTGATGAAGTTTCACATGCTGTAAGGCAGGACGTGTTTCAAGTGTGTTTACAGCAACATAGACGAGTTCGCAGCCGTACAAACAGACGATTTGGTAAGCATGGGGTCCTCGATTGTTGAGAAATGAGGTTCCCCTTTCAACGCATGTTTCACACATGCAACGATTCTGTAAAACCGAAAGCCGGGCTGCAGCATTTTTTTTGTGAGATGCATGTTTTTGTGAAATGCAAAAATGGATGGCAGAACCTTTGGTTTTTCAACGGCTGAATGCAAGCACTACAGTACATGAGGGATCTCTACCGGAGAGCCCGGACCAAGTGGATGCAGATTTTGGGATCAGACAGGGCCGCGTAAATCAGCCATGCAAGCCAGTTGCTGCTTGGCCATTGCTGGTCTTCGCCTGGCTTGCTGACGAAGATGAGCAGAGGAGATGTTCCCTGGGAGCTCCCAGGGCCCTGAAGGTTGGCACCGCGGCTTTGGGGGGAGACGATGTCCTTCCCCCTTCCACCCAGACTACGTCGGCGCGTGACGGACTTTGATGTGGATGAGAAGGCCGGCAACATGCAGGATGTGGCCAGTATGATGTAGAACTTACGATTTGTGCATTGCAGCGCAGGTCCTTGGTGACGGTTCCCTGGCTTTGGTGCACGTGGCGTGGGAGAAAGCCGGCGGCAAGCAGTATGCATTGAAGGTTCGCGGCCCACAACCAAGCAGCGATGAACGCTTTGGCCATGTCTATACCGTTTCTGTGCAGGCATTCGATCGCCGCCTGCTTCGCAGCAATCACAAAGATGCCGATGTGACCATCGAGGAGAGGCCACTGTGTCCTAGACCTAGTGCGTCCGGCTGTTTCCGGCCTTCGTCGTAGCAAAGGTGCACCGAAGGCGAGTTTAAGTCATGTAAGCTCTCATTTGATAGCTTGAAAGGTCAAGTGTGGTGCGCGCTTTGAAGCATGAGGAGCATTGCCTGAGAAGAGCGAATCATCCTGGAATCGTTTGTGCACTCAGCCCTTGCGCATGAAAGGGAACACTTGGCTGATCCAACTGTTTGGGGCGCTGGTGCAAGGTCAAGTTGCACGCGTCCTTTCGAGACGAGGCGCTCCGAACCATGCCTTGGCTGCTGTGGACACGTGCAGAGCACGCAGAGCTCCCAGGAATGGCACTACTTCACTTTGGAGCTCTGCCCCGGGGTCAGACTGCAACTTGAGAATCGTGAAAGCACCCGCATGTGGAGCTGACATGTCTTTGCTTGGCCAGGGTGAGCTTTGGAACATGGTCCGGGTTGTGGGCTGCACAGAGAGCCTTGCGAGGCCCTGGAGGATAAACTTGCTGCTTGCTTGCGACTACTTGCAACTTGTCGCTTGGTTGCAGGCACTACCTTGGCCAGGTTTTTGAAGCTGTCAGGTCCTCAGGTCCCTAGCGCCTTGCAGAGCCTTGCGGAACTTGAAGTTTGCAGACTTGCAGATGAAACGAGGTCCAGTACTTACGAGATGCACAAATCGTCCACCGTGATCTGAAGTTGGTGTCTCAGTGCTCATCTTTGTTGCCATGCTACAGCCATATCTCCACGGTGGCCTCAGGGCAGAAAATGTTCTGATCGGACCCAAAGGCGGGGCGACACCCAAGCCCGTGGCAAAATCGCCGCGACACCTCTTGAGGCAACTGCAAGCTCATCGACTTCGGATGCGCCAGAGATCTGGCAAATCCTCAGGCTCATTCTTAGGGGATCAATTGCAAGAACATGGTGTGAAACGCCAGGTAAAAGGAGCTGGGACTCGAAACTTCAAGACGGTGATGGAGGAATGGAGGAATGCAGGCACGGATCTTGTACCGAAACAAGTGATTGCCAGCCAGGAGTACGTGGGCACGTCCAACTTCATGGCGCCCGAGGCCAACAACGGCAGAATCGGGGAAAAATGTGTTGTTCTCAAAATTCTGGGCCCCATTTCGCTCTAGATTACATTACCCCACCTAATACTTCGGGGTGCCAAAATGGAACCCTAATTTTGGGAACTACCCAAATGATCCACACAAAGCCAGGTGGTGAAGAACTTGTCTTCGGACTTCCGATCCGACACATGGTCACTGGGATGTCTGGTGCCTTTGCCTTCGAGGAGTTCTTGAGATGTTCCAGGTCAAATGGGAACCTGGCGACAGGTGTTCCAAGTGCTCGTTGGCCTCCCGCCTTTCCATGGAGGGTGGGGGCCTTGTACTGACCGCTTTGTAGCCCTGCTTGTCTGCCATATGAGGTCTATCATACGTGTTTACAAGAAGATAGGCGCGCATCCTGCATGAGGCCCCTAGAGGTAAATGCGGTGTCCAAAAATGCCAACAAGGCAAGGGCTTCATGGAATTCCCCAGCAACTGGCTTGGAGACGACGCGCGAGATCTAATCCACAAAATGGTGGTGAAGGCTCATGCCATGGGGGGTTCCCAAACTTAGGGGTACCTTTGAATTCTGGGGCTCCCCTATGAAAAGGGAAAAAGTATTCTGGGGGTCCATATTGGGGTCCCCCTATCTATGGAAATTCTCACATGTCCAAGCTACTGCCAGTGCATGCTCCGGCAGGATCCAGATGCCAGGCTTGGGTCAAAGAACCTGCGGGAGGTCGAGGATGGATCCGTTTTGATTTGTCCAGTAATAGTAATAGTAATCGTCATTGTAATAGCAATAGTAATAGCAATAGCAATAGTAATAGTAATAGTAATAGTAATAGTAATAGTAATAGTAATAACGGGTTTAGGGTTCAGGGTCCTCTTCTTGCACAGCTTTTGCGGACAGAGCTTCTGGCCAGTAGTTGGTGCAACCCTGGTACAGTCGTGGAGGAGCATCCCTTCTTCAATGGAATTCGCTTCGAAGGCCTGTGCCTTCCGCAAGAAGTGGCGGCTCTCTTTGGCAATTCATCTTACCGGTGGTCGGTAGGTACTGAATGAAGGAATACACACTATATAGGGATATATAGGGATGGTATGGGGATTCTTTTCCCTTATTCCCAACTAAGCCACCAGGGAGTTGATGGGAGGTTCCCACCGGCGATCCGCGCCCGTCGGCTCCCTGCAGGAGCTTTGCCTGCGGAGGCTCGCCATCCGATGGCAGCAGCAGGGATCCCAGAGGATCCTGAACGCTCTCTCGCTTTGGGGGAAAAGGCAACATGAAGGATGGAAATTACTGTAATGGGTTATATAGGGACGATTATAAGGATCCAGAAAAAGCCTGAAACCTGCTACCCTGATGTTGCTGCATACCCTTGCCAGCGGAATTGAAGCTGCGGATCCAGGATGGGTGGCACGGCCTTGACGTGGGCGCGGTCACAAACTGCTCTCTGCCCAGAGGCCAGGCGTGGGAAGGCTTTTTCTCTTTGGGGTTTGGGGTTTGGAGTTCAGGATTCTTGATTCCTGGCAAAAGGGCATGAGGACTAAATCCTGAACCTCAAACCTTAAGCCCGATATCTATGAATCACGATGTGGGAGCATGACAAGGTGCTTGCGAGACTGGAGCGCATGGCGGAAGTATCCGACCTGCTGGTCAGCTCCTCAAGAGAAGCAATAGCAGCAATATGTTAGCGCATTTCATTGTTTCGACCTTGTTTCGTTGCTTTTTTGTAGACAAGGGTGCTACATGATCATGTTGCTGCAATTAACACAGCTTTCGACGGTTCTGTCTCTTCCTTTCTGGGTGCCGAGGCGGGCAAGGACGAGGGCCAAACCTCGGACTCTGAGGAGGCCTCTGCATCTTCATATAAATGGCTTTGTGATCATTAAGAGGATTGCCTGTATCTTCTAGCTTAAGTACCTAAACCCTAAACCGTAAACCCTAGATGGAGCTGTTTCAACCTTTCACCGGCCAGAGCCCAGCCCTTCGTGCGTTTGGTGCTCAGGAAGATCGCTGAAAGTGGACCTCGGCAGCTGCAGCGGGCCATGAAAAATCATTGCAAAACCGGACGGTTTCCTTTTCCCCAAAGCCCCTGGGAGGTCAAATTACCTTGCCAGTGCGACATAGGACTTGATTGGGAGCTGGGCGCGAGCGTGGGCAGCCCTGCCTAAAAACCTTGATGATATCGGCCTAAGCCTGTTCTTTCAGACAGCTACAGATTCCCATGTGTACTGTAGTCTAGACTCCTTAAAGGGGTTATGAAGGGGAGTATATCGGGGAGTATTGTAGGGGTTATCAAGGGGGATACTAGGAGTTAAGACAATATAGCCCACGTCATCTACTGTTGCAGCATCTGAAGCCCTGTCTATTGAGGCCATCTTTCGGCTAAGGATCACTATGCCTTGACAGCTACTTGTGTAAAGTATTATTCTAGTAAGGAATACACGGGTTTCATTGCGAATGTTTGCCAGAGAAGAGGTCCAGACCCAAAACATGCAGAGAAGAAGAAGGAGAGACAAGAGAGAAAGCACGACAGGCTCATGTGCGGAAGCCTGTGGCCACCCTAGACGTCAAGGACATTAGCATGAAGATGCGCAAGCCTTGATGACAAACACGTGGAATCGTTAAGAGTCAAAGTATAGTTGTGTCTACATAGGCAAGTCTCATGTAATGTCCTTGTCATTGTTTTATGTTCTCCGTGGAACGTCTGCGTATGGTACCCCAAAACTTGCGCTACATAACAGCTCTTTGTCTGTCTGACTTTTGAAGTTGATGACATGGCCAAAGAGAGGGCATAGAGGAAGGGTCCCTTCAAGAGGCATAGGATTCTGCGATTGATACAATGACCTCATGCGGGTCGCTGCAGCGATGGACAGCCACTGAATTGCTCATGGTTAGCAACTCCATGGGCAGAAGGCCTGCTTTTTGCAGAGATTGTTGCTATTGCGTCTCACCTGAGCCCAAAACCTCCTATGTGCCCGCCGGCTCGCGCTTCGTTCTTCCGGTTTGCTTTGGTACCCCGCAAGCAGCTCTCTCAACTTGACGAACCTGGGCTTGCAATCCAAGGCCGTCAGTCCTGTGCATGTATGTGCCACCCGAATCTCAACAGCACCCGGAAGCACCCGGAAGTCCAAACCGTTGTCCCCTCTATCCCATCACAAGTCCCAACGCCATCCAGCTCAAACCTCGACGCTTGTGGGAGGAAGCTGTTGCCCCCCAAAAATGTGAATATGAGACCTGCCATGATTGCTGAGGCGAGCCCAGGCGAGAGCGGATGACCTGCAGGTGGCGTCGGCTAGACTCCTCATCTGCTGCAAGGAGCTTTTTGGACCAAGGCTTCTTAGCAGTTATTCAGATGCATAGTTACGAGAGAGGCTAGGAAGCTGCGCATGATCAAACGATGGTCTGTTCTTGGATTTTTCCTGCTGAGGAGCCAGTGACCCTGGCGGAAGACGGGTGCTCACGTCTGGCCCGCAGCAGGGAAGCAAGGTGGGCCATGCCATCACGGCCAGAAAAAGCGGCTGTGTCCATGAGCCATGCCATCCATGCCCCATGACCAGGAACGGTTGCAGAATTTTGCAGCACGAAGCTGCTTGGAAAGCCGGTCAAAGTCATCATGTCGCAGCATGCTGTGGTCAGCACTGCCCTGAAGATTTCAAGGCCCAGCCGAAGCGTAGGCTTTCGGGTACAGCGGTACAACTGTGCTGTTGGCTCCGTTGGCCAAGAGTTCGGGTATGTGCATGCAGTGTCTGCTTGCCAAGCGGCAGCCAGTTGCGCGAAGTGTGAAACCTGTGCAGCGGAGAGCACTCCTACCGGCAGCTCAGCTTTCTCTAATTCTTGCTTTCAATCATGTTGCCCGTGTCGCACTCGGTGTGCCGTGCAAAGCTCCTTTTTTGATGGAATCCTCCGTTTGCTCGGCAGGCGGTTTGATGTCCTAAGTCCTAAGAATGCAAAGGCCGCAGCTGCCTCCTGGGTACCGTTACTGTGGCTTTCATGATGGCCCAGTGGGATTTCCCTTTTGCAAGAAGCCCTGAGGCCCTGAGGGTCCTCCCCAAAGCAAAAGCCAAGTTTTCCACAGGTTCTGAAAAGCTGCCCTGCGCCTCAGTGCAAATTGGGTCCTTGGCATTTTGCAGCCGCTTTGATGCTGCAGACCACTTGGCGGAAGACAGCAGGATTGCTGCCTGCAAAGTGGTAGCGAACTCCCAGCAACCTGCTCTCTGCACTGTTCAAGTCAAAAACATGGTCTTGCAGCCGCAGAGTGTCTTGGTTTGGGGCTGCTGAACTGTTGGCGAATCATTTTCCCAAGCAGGCTGCCTACAAAAAATGGACGGTGTTGGCTCAGTGGCCTGCATCTCTCCGGTTCTATGAAGTTCTATGCCTCAGTAGAAGTCTGACGACCCAGAGGTGCACCTTCCGGCACTCAGTGTAGTGAGGCAGTGAGGCCTGAGGATTGCAACGCTTCTGCCTGCCTCCTTGGTAGCAATGCTGGCACCCATATCGTCTACAACAGCAGCTCGCGATGCAAGGAACCTAGCATGGGCGCAGTGTGCAGAGCTGCTTACATGAAGCTGTGAGCTATGCGGAAGATGGTTGGATTGCTGCACCATCCAGTCGTGAGCAGACGGTGCGCAAGCCATGAAAACGAGCAAGCAGCGGCCAGTCTTCGCAAGGCTGCTGCTCAGCTTTTCGTGGACCAGGCTTTCATTTTGGTTGCCTGCAAGAGACGGCCAGTGTTGTTTGCCATGTCGACTAAATGCCGTTGCTGCTTTGCAGAGCGGTGGAAGTTGATGATGTCCCAGTTGGCTGGCACGCAGTGTCACTGCACGCTCCTGAAGACTGCAACGCTTCTGCAGAACAGACTGGAAAGAGGCCCTCCTTGGTATCAATTCCTGCATCCATATCGTTCACAACAGCAGCTCGCTATGCAAGGAGCCTAGTGAAGATGCCGCAGAGCGGCGCGTTCTTGCATCTGGATGCTGCGCCAGTCTCTCTGAAAGCAGAAAGCACGACTTCACCAGAACACTGTTTGCGCATCACTCTGCGCTATGCCTCAGTTCAAGCCAGGGTCTTCACAACACATGGGCGCAGTGTGCATAGCTTGTTACATGAAGCTGTGAGCTATACGGAAGATGGTTGGATTGCTGCACCATCCAGTCGTGAGCAGACGGTGCGCAAGCCATGAAAACGAGCAAGCAGCGGCCAGTCTTCGCAAGGCTGCTGCTCAGCTTTTCGTGGACCAGGCTTTCATTTTGGTTGCCTGCAAGAGACGGCCAGTGTTGTTTGCCATGTCGACTAAATGCCGTTGCTGCTTTGCAGAGCGGTGGAAGTTGATGATGTCCCAGTTGGCTGGCACGCAGTGTCACTGCACGCTCCTGAAGACTGCAACGCTTCTGCAGAACAGACTGGAAAGAGGCCTCGCAGGCGTAGTCCAGGGGCATCTCGCGGGTCTGTTCTTTAACGAATGCCGGCGGGATGCAAAATGTGCCGTCTGGGGACAGCATCATGGCCTCCTCTTGGTAGCGCCAGGGGGCGAACTGGCGCTTGTCCGCCAGCCACTGTTCTTGGGCGTCCTTGGGTGTCCGCCCTTTGGACGACTTGGGCGCAGGCCGCCCTTCAGCTGAAGGCGCCAGAGTGGTAAAACACGATAGTTGGCGCTTTCCTGAGGAGACGATCTCGTCTGGCAACGAACATTTTGCAGCTTGTCAAAGTGGTTCCCGCCCATGCTGCACATCTTGTGACTGTGTTCGGAGTTCCTCCAGTTTCTTATAACTCCTGCAACCAATGCTGTGAAAGCAAAGGCTCATGTGCCGGACCTGAGCAAGTTGGGGCCAGACATAAGGTCTAGCATCAACGGTTGCATACAAAGAGGGTCAGCATCAGCATCTTCCCAAGCAAGGGCTTCCTCCACGCCCTCGTCGGGGCACCATCACTGCACTTTGATCCTGGCACGTGCTGGCACCATGACCTGGGGAACCACAGACTCGGCTTGCCTTGGTCACGACCCAATGCATCCCTGGTCTGCGTCACCTGCTGAATTATCAACTGTGCTACTTTCAGTAGTGAAAGGACAGCATCCTTTTGCGATATATCCTCTTGTTTTTGTCCTGCGTAAGATGACATCAATGCTGCTGGACAGGGCGTATCCAAAAGCTCTTCGTCCCAAAGCTCTGTAAGAGCAAGTTGGGGCCAGACATGGAGTCTGCACCCTCACTTCACTGTGACCCGGCACGTGCTGGCACCATGACCTGTGGAACTACAGACTCGGGTTTCTTGGTCACGACCGCACAGCCGTGTGCACCCTTGGCGCAGGCGCCTTGCCGTTGATAGAGAGCCGAAGCTCGAAAATGGGAGTTCGGTGCTTCCCGCCTCACCACGGCAGAGGGTGAGGGGCCACCCCCGCTCCACATGTTCGCTGTCACGACCCAATGCGCATCCCCGGTCTGCATCGCCTGCTGAATCACCATGCCCAAGGAAGAGGTGCTCTCACGGAACTTGGTCACTCGTTCACTCCGCTCCTCGGTATCCCGAGCTTTTGCGGTGTTAGGAGTTCACAGGGTGCATGAGCCCTGTGTTCACGCTGGAGCTGTATGCTGCAAGCGTTGCCAGCACCGGCAATCAGTTCGTAGCTTTGCAAATATGTGCAGACACCTGGCTGCCGCAGGTGATGCTGATTTGCGTAGTGCGTAGTTCAGGGCATTGCTCTGAACTTCATGTGAAAAAAAGCTTTGCTCTGGAGCCAAGCCAATCGCTTGGCTGGAGCGGATGCTGCATACTTCTTCGCTCTGAAACATTCATGTGACGAATCGACCTGTTGAATCAGCAATCCAGCCGCCCCAAAAGCATCTGGAGTTGCCCACGCGCTAAGCTGCTCCAATGCCTTTGTGAGGACTTCTGGGGATGTACCTGAGCAGGTATCTGAACCTGGGATAGAAGCACGCCTGTTATGAGAATGGATCCCCATCCCTTCTCAAGTACATAGGCACAAGTGCCAACGTCATCCCCACAGTCACCCTCTGAGGAAAGAGCAGAACGCTTCAGCACAGCTTCCTGGTTTTGTGGAGCGCAAGCTGCAACCTCCATGCTCTGCCAGTCTCTCCCAAAACAGGAAGCATGATGTCAACCAAGCCCACTTTTCGTCGCACAAGTTCTGGAGAACAGCTGCGCCAGGCCTCAGTTCAAACTCGGGTCATTATAGTGTCCGGGCGCTGTGTCCACAGCTGCTTCAGAGGGTTGGATTGCTGCATGTGAAGCGGCACCAAATTGTGGCCCGACCGTTCTACAGTCATTGGAGACACCTCAGCGTGGGGATTCCCTCCTGCTGCCCGCAAGAGGTTTTAACGGTATTGAACAAAGTGCATCGCTGTTTGCTGGCAGGCCATATGCTTGGACGGGTTGGACTCTGCCCTTCTGAGGTTCGGACCATGACTCCCACAATTCTTTGCGAATTCAGCTTCAGATGTACCTCAGCGCGTATCTGGCATAGAAGCACACGCATTATGAGAATGGGTCCGCCTCTGAGGAAGCATTCATTGTGTTGCGTGTCGCCACGAATTCCAATTTCTGCAGTGCAGCTGATGCACGCTGGTCTGCGTCACTCTCAGCAGGTATCTGGGATAGACAGCACACGCGTTACGAGAATGGACCCCGTACCCTTCTCCAAGTATACATCCCGCAGAGCATTTGCCACAATCAACGGCCTGTGAAGAAGCGTTGCGTGACGGGTCGTTGCAAATTCCCATGTTTGTATTGCAAACACAATGTGCGCCGAGCTGCTTCAATGTCATCCTCAGCTTGGCAGACGATTGGCTGGATTAGGCATGCAAGGCGGTCGCCGCTTGCGGCTCTGCCGTGTTGTCATGCAGTGTGAGGCTTGCTGAAACTCACGGTTCATGGCACCAGCCCAATTCTTTTGCCTCAACCTTCGGATCTAGTGCCAGCAGGTTGCGATTTGAATCTCCGTAGTAGGGATATGGAAGCAGTTGACCACGACACTATGGAAGTTGATTGTTAGCAGACCAAGGTGTGTACATGACATTGAAGTCAGAGGTCTTTTGCAAGCTGCTGCAACCTCAACTGCGGGCATTGTTTCTTGCAGGACAGGCGACACATCATCTAGCATTTTATGACACGCCCCAAAGTGCAGAACCGCGCGATGAGGCTGCAGAACCGTTATGCCTGTGGTGGCGGTCCTGCTCCACCGCGCCTTCATTTTGCAAGGCAAGCTCTGGAAGACCTGGCGGGGCCTTTGAGCCTCTGATCAAAGCTTCGTCCAATTGTAAATCAGCTCATTGAGAAATGCGATGTTTAACAGCAGGCAGACCACGCCCTCTCACAGAAAGATCGGGAAGATTCCACGGCTGCCACGCCTCACATAAGGCCTGCACTTTTGCTGGCTTCAAGCGCACTTGCCACGGCATACGGCATGCCAGTAGTTCAGTCTAGTAATGGTCCTGGCTGACACAGGTGGCAGAACCCGGGATCAGGTTTCCACCATGCCATGTTTCCAAGGCGACGTGGTCCTTAGCTGCCACCCAGCAATCCCACAGCAATCTTACAGCAATCTTACGCGTGCTGCACGCAGGCTGAGACAGCTACGCTGAAAAAGTTTGGCAAGCTCAGCAAGTACATCTTTTCTGATCTTAGAATCCAATTCCACTCGTTTGCCTGGGCCTAACACAACGCGGCCTCAGCACAGCAGTGCTGTTGCCTCCAAACCTTCAATTTCCAAAATCCTCCAGAAGATGTAGCATATCTTCGGAGAGTGGACACTGCAGTATCGCAAAGTTGCCGAAGCAAAGTTGCAGGAGCAAGTGGCATCTGCCACAAGATTCGCTTAAGAAAAACCCTGCGGATTTTCTTAATGATAGCGTTGGATGAATTTCGGAAGGCATTGGGAGGGCCTGGGATTACCCGAACGCCCCTCCAAACGGCAATGAATTGATCAGAATACATTCGTTAGCCAAGCAAGTCAGTGCTGATTTGGCTTAAAGTGTTGTGAGAAGTCCTGTGCGGGTTAGGGCTTCGTGTCCTCGAGCGCCCAAACGGCGAACATGGAGTTGAGAACCAAGAGGACATGTGTTGTCTGAGGGTCATAGGATATGAGCGCTGGAAATCCAATCCCCCGCGTTCTTTAACAGTGTCGGCACTGTAGCTCTTGCCAGGCTACTAGCCCGCTCCCGCGACCTCCAAGCGCACATGTCACAAAGAATCTTCCAACAGGCCTCAACCGGACAGGCGTTGAACAAAAGCTGTGAGCGTCTCTTGTGTGCCAGATTCGTCCGTTTGCATTGTGTTGGAGGCAAGAGCTTAGGACTCCAAGGCCAAGACGCCTGCTGAAGAACAGATGGCCATCAGGCGACCGCCCCAACATGTCTGCATGTGATCTCATCAGATCCGGGATAACCACTACATTTCCTTAGGCTTGAGAAGTTTGGGCTCAGACCTAGCGATTGTACCTTTCTGCCCTGCCTCATTTCATACCTAGCTACGCCCGGGATTTGGCCTCATGGAAACCGTTCCCAGTCCAATCTTCAGCTTCCAAACAGAAAAGCTTGCCTTGCTGGTGGGCCGTTTCGACATTCGGCAGCGGCAATCATCACGACAAGATTTGCGGCCATGCTGGAAACAAGAAAGTTGTTTCTTCATGTCTGTTTGCCAGACTCGTCCATGCGCACTGCATTGGAGGCAGAAAATGCGGGAGTAAGCCTGGCGAGGTGGCACGCACCACAGTACCTAAGACTCCAAGGCAGCCATGCTTGCTGAAAAACAGGTGGCCATGGATGCTTGCTTTACGCGACATCTTGCAATGGTTTTTCCAATTCCGGAACAATCACCAGAGAAATGCTGTGCTGCATCTCGCTGCAAGCTGATTTTTTGCAGCAGAGTGGCGTAGACTGCAGCAGTCAACACTGCATTATCGCAAAGTTGCTTCAGCAAAGTTACAGGAGCAAGTGGCAGGCTGTACGGTCCCTCCACACCTGCTGAAGAACAGATGGCCATGAGGCTACTGCCCCGACATCCCCACTTATCAACAGCAGCAGCAGCGGCAGCAGTAGCGGCTGGACATGGGAATAGACTGTTCCGAAACAATTTTTTAAAGAGAGCTGTGTTGCTGCTCAGTGGAGGTAGACTGCAACAGTGGACATCCTTGCACCCCGAAGTTGTCTGCTCATTGTGCCAGAAGCAGATTCTTGAGGCATGGTATTTTGCAGCCTTGTCCTAAAGACTGCAAGCCTGGCATGCGAGCGGAAGAGCGGATTGGACGTGAAGCCTGCTTCCTTGCTGGCCTGCGGCGGGCTTACGCCGTGCCAGTGTGCGGGCCGTCGACAGTTGCAGCTGCACCGGAACGTTGGCTTCCAGAGGTTGCTCGTGCTGGAAGCGCGCTGAAACCCAACAGACTATGACAATCTTTCTCTGGGAGAAGCCGCTTCTGAATTCGCTGAATTCGTCTGAGGCTAGGGAAGTGTATGATTAGACTTAGGCTAGGACAGGCGCTCGTCACTAGGGACCTCCTTCTGAGAGCTGGTCGACCAATAGAGTGCGCATCTGAAACCACATCTTCCGATCTCCTCCCCAGTATTTCGTTCCAGAACAATCCCCAGAAAAATGCTGTGCTGCGTCTCGGTGCAAGCTGATTTCTTGCCGGGGAGCGACATAGACTGCAACAGTGTTCCACTGCATTATCGCAAAGTTGCTTCAGCAAAGTTGCAGGGGCAAGTGGCGTTGTACGGTCCCTGAGAGTCCACGCAGTGCAGGCTGATTTTTGCAGCGGAGCGACATAGACAGTGGAACACTGCATTATCGCAAAGTTGCTTCAGCAAAGTTGCAGGGGCAAGTGGCGCTGTACTGTCCCTGAGACTCCACGGCTGCCACGCCTGCTGAAGAACAGATGGCCATGAAGCTACTGCCCCGACATCCCCACTTCTGAGCTCAACAGCAGTCCTTTTGGATTTTGAATCAGGCTGACGATTGCCGCTCGGCTTTGCAAGGGGCTTTCTATTGCAGAAGTTCCTCTTCCCGGGTTTCAGGTGCAAAGGCATCAACCGGTAACCCCAAGTATGATGGAAATTTGTAGGGCTAGCGCTTACAATCCAGCCATCAGCAAGTGCCTGTGCCTATCTCCTCCCCAGTATTTCGTTCCAGAACAATCCCCAGAAAAATGCTGTGCTGCGTCTCGGTGCAAGCTGATTTTTTTGCAGCGGAGAGACATAGACTGCAACAGTGGAACACTGCATTATGGCAAAGTTGCTTCAGCAAAGTTGCAGGGGCAAGTGGCGCTGTACTGTCCCTGAGACTCCACGGCTGCCACGCCTGCTGAAGAACAGATGGCCATGAGGCTACTGCCCCGACATCTCCACTTCTGAGCTCACCAGCAGCAGCTGGACATGGGAATAGACTGTTCCGAAACAATTTTTTAAAGAGAGCTGTGTTGCTCATCAGTGGAGCGACGTAGACTGCAGCAGAGGACATCCTTGCACCCCGAAGTTGTCTTCTCCTTGTGCCAGAAGCAGATGCTCGAGGCGTGGCATACCGCAGCTTTGTCCTACAGACTGCAGTTGGACGTGAAGCCTGCTTCCTTGCGGGCAAGCGCCTCACTTACGGCATGCCAGTGTGCAGGCCCTCGATGGTTGCAGCAGCGTCGGAACGTTGGCTTCCAGAGGCCCACCAAAAGGGTGCACATCTGAAACGGCATCTTCCGATATCTTCCCCCATTCCTTTCCGGAACAATCCCCAGAGAAGTGCTGTGTGCTGCGTCTCGGTGCAAGCTGATTTTTTTGCAGCGGAGTGGCGTAGACTGCAACAGTGGACACGTCAGTATCGCGAAGTTGCCTTGGCAAAGTTGCAGGAGCAAGTGACCAGCTGTGCGGTCCCTCCACGCCTTCCGAAGAACAGATGGCCATGACGCGACTGCCCCAACATGTCCGCCTGTGAGCTCACCAGCAGCAGCTGGACACAGGAACACACCGTTCCGAAATGTTCCGAAACAAATTTTGAGTTCCCAGAACATGTGCCGGGTGCCTCAATTGGTGAGAGTAGGTCCTCCACGGTCTGCAACCACAGTAACCAATCTGATTACTACCTCGACAGACCAGCTATGTCGAGCTGGGGTCTTTGCAACGCAGCGGCACCGTTGGCAGAGCTGCTGCAATGTGGCATACAGCTTGGTGGAAGATGGCTGCATTGCTGCATGCAAGACGGTAGCCACTTGCGGCGAAGCCATGTTTCGCGATGCCCAGGTCACGTTACTAAAGCCAGGATGGGGGCTCTTGGCATGGGTAGCTCGGCTTTCTGCGAACCGCGAGCGAGAGTTTCAAGTGGGATGGTTGCAGGTACACAGATGAGCAAGCCGTGCAAACGGTAGCACGGTGCCTGGGAAACAGGGCTCACAGGAATCACGGGAGTAGCTTTTCCATGGTGCATCCTGATTACGTCTGCCAAGCTCCCTGGACCATTCTTGCGTGTCCTCTGAATACGCGGGAGTATCCACGCAAAATCCAAAACAACCTCACGAGGCCTCATGCATCTCAACGGCCGGCAAAGCTATTGTCATATGTGAGCAAGCTGCGTTGTGAAGGCTCCAAGGCAATGCAGAAGTTCCGGAGTTTTTTTGCAGGGGCCTTCAACCAGGTTGCACAGTGTTTGGCGCAAAGTCCCGTTCGCTTTCCAACTTGTTGGTCTTCAAAGCGTCTATCCTGGGAAAGGCATGCGGTCCACGGGAATCACTCCATCCCCATTCTTGCAGGGCTTCCCTTGAACCAAAGGCTTTCGACGATCTCACTGCAAGCTGAGGTCTTTGCGATGTACCGGAGCCTTTTTCTAAGCAATGCCCAATGCAGCTTGGAGGAAGACGGCCGCTTGGCAGCATGCAAGGCGGCAGCCACTTGCAGCGAAGCTGTAAGTTTTTTCAAGAACAAAGGGTTGTATTGGATGAAGCCTGGCACGGGTAGCTCAGCTTTCCGCGAGCGATAATTGCAACGCAAAGTTGCCTCTGCAATTCTGGCTTCCGGGAAATTGTCCTCTTGGAGGTCCAAGTTGCTAGCTGCCTGCTGGCCTCTAAGAGAGTGGGAGAGGCTTGTGTAACACACGATGGGGGCCACCCGATCTTCGCTGGTCCAGCTCCTGCAGCATGCGAGCCTGTGCTGCCTGTGCTGCCTGTGCCTCGAAGTGGCCCTCTCTGGCCCTGCTGGCGGGGCTCCCTCTGGAGCATGGTGTGTGCCGCTCCTGGCTTTCAGGCCAGTGTGCCAGCATTGCCAGCCTGGAGCCCGGCCAGCTGGCATGATACGCTGCTGGTCTCAGGCAGTTCGCAAAGGCATGCGACGGCGACGGTGACATCAGTGACTCCAGGGGGCTAAGGCGGCTGCGGTTTCGCTGGACATGCTCCGGTGACCTGCCGGGCTTCGCTGACTCCCGCCATGCTCGGCGCGCTTCCGCTTTGCACATAGCACAGACAGCCTTCGCCTCCTCCACACCAGCCGGAGCACGGATGCGACTAGGGCTCAGACTCACGTGTGCGATAGCAGACAACCAGGTTGCGCAGGTTGTGGTGAATTGCAGGGGAACCGACGCGCCCACCACGCTCATCATGCCCACCACGTCTGCCGGGGCTGAAGCGGTGCGGCAGGAGTGGCTGACTCCTCTCCACCTTCGGGTGTTCTGGGTCGTCCAAAGCACCAACAACTCGAGCCTTTCACACATCTCTGACGGGCTCCAAGGCAAGCTTCAAGGCAGCTGCGGCAGCTGCCGCAGCGTGGCCGCGATTTTTGCATCGAGGCATGGCGTGCCTGGGCCACCAGCTCACCCCTGACGTCTCACTCAGCTGACACGCCACTTGCTTTTTGCTTTTTTGCCTCATCCAAGCGCACACAAACCGGGCCTTTGCGGGCCTGCTGTGCTGCTTGAGGTCGTGTGGGGCGCCTCCTCTCGGTTTACGCGTTGTGGTTCGAGCTCCGAGACGCCTAGAGCAAGCTGTTGTCCAAGAAAGGGAGGTCTCTTCGAGGATTGGCAAGGCTGGCAATGTGGGCTTCAGAGTGCCAACGTTCTTGGGCTCAATTGACTCAAGGTGTCGGCTGCATGTGGGCCGAAAAACACTGTGTGTTTGGAACGTCTCTTGTTTGAAGCTCTGCGATGTTGGATGACATGTGGGGTCCTGGCTTGGTTTCAGTGACAGGGCTTGGATGGAGGCAGTTGAGGCACAGAAGTTGGCTTGTGAAACGAGTAGGGGCTGTCAAAGGCCTGTTGAGAGGTTGGTCATAAACATGCTTGGGCATCCTAGATATGTTCGAAGAGCATTCCGTTACGGTTCACACAATGCTAAATTGCAGAGGTGATTGCGACGCTTGCGGCATCTGCTGTTTGCGTGCACAGGGGAGGGAGGCAAACACGAGAGTCAGATGAAGCATATGCAACAGCAACAGGAGCATATTAGATGTGGACAAGCTCAAGGCGGCTAAAGCATCATTGTAGCAGGAGTAGTGGTACTACCAGGATTATGTTGTGTCTTTGCAGAAGCCTAGTTTTTTGCACCAGCCGCGCCCACGCTGTCCTGGAGCACTATTCATGGCACTCCGCGTCGGGCCCCGGAGCTGAAATCCGGCAGGCTGTGGTTATTATGAGTATGTTTTTTGATTATCACTGTGGTTGTTATGCTGGTAGCCTGTTCTTGCCAACCTCTCTGGTATCAGGGCCGAGCAGTCATTGCACGGCTGGGGCTCCACAATGCTGACGGTTGTCGAGGTACCTGCCGGAATCATAATAGTAGCAATAATGCGAATAATGATGATAAACGTTTTAATGGTAAATACTGGGAATAAAAGACCTTGAGTAAATCATACTGATAGTAGTAAGAACAACAATATGAATCACAATAGCAAGAACAACCACCAAGCCACCAGTGCTTGTTTGCTCCCAGGGGATCTGGACTTGGTTTGCCGCCGAGAAGGAAAGGCCTGGGGCTCATGCACCGAACTAATCCTTATTCCCAGTCACCATTGTATTCCTTATTCCTTTCGTCACGAGTCTAACTGATTCTTGGGCTCTTTATAGATCGATAATTGACTATTACAATCCCAGGCCCAAGGCCCTAAACCCTAAACCCAGAACGACTTTATATGGTTGTCAAAATTATGGTCC
>CAJNIZ010045429.1:3853-38993 GCA_905231905.1 Symbiodinium pilosum
CGAGCACTGAAAGATATCTGGTGTGGTAGAAAGGGTGATTGTCAGACTAACGCTAACGGGTGATCGCCCTTTTCTGTCCAGAATATGACCCAGAGGGTCCATGTACCCAATAATTAGGTACTTGGAATTTGGGTAATAGTCATTATAGTACAAGTTTTGGGTAAGTATATGATTATTAGGTACTTGGACCCTTAGGGTGACTTCTACAAGTAGAACGGGCCGTTAGCCTTTTCAGGGGACGTCTGCAATCCCAGAAGGGTAAATGCAGGATGTACAACGGATACATAAAGACTTAGGCCCTAAACCTGGCGCGCTTGACCTGAAGCCCTAGACCCTGAATCCCAAAGCCTCAGCTCCAAAATCTGTACCCTCCAATTGACCTATATAAGTCCTATATACCCCCCTATAATCCCTGCGTATTCGCAATATAGCCCCCATAGACCCCTAAACCCTAAAGCCTAGACCCTAGACCCCATGCATGTAAGTCCTGTATACCCCCCATAAAATCCCTACTATTTATAGCCCAGGTCCCTCCGACTCCAAGCTCCATCGCTCGGCCAGCGCTACCAGCAACCAGAACGTGCCTGTGGAATCCGGAATGCGGCTTGGACTTCCTCCTGCTGGTTTGCTTCGGTTTAAGGGCTTAGGGTTTAGGGTTTAGGTGTTGAGTGTGGGGCTTAAGGGCCTAATTAGGACCTAGTATACATGGCAGGTACATCTCGGGCGGTAGAGTCATGGCCTTGCTTGCTTTATTCAATGGGTTGTGGTCCATGATTTTACCTACCCCTTAGGTCCTGGTAGGGCCACAAGCATAGGCTTCCTCCCTAAACCCTAAACCCAAACCCTAAACTCTAAACCCTAGAAACCCTAGAAACCCTGAACCCTAGAAACCCTGAAGAGAGCCACGGCTTCCGACAATTCAGAGTCTCCAAGGAATGGCAAGCAAAGCGAAGTACGGGAACCAAAACCCTGAAGCTGCCCGAACCCCGGTTTTTTTGAAAAGCCCCCAACTGCAAAATCCTCAACAAGTACATCCACATCTGGTAGATTATGCTTCTAAGGTCCAGGAGTTTCCTTGCAAATTGCCATATACCCTAAACCCTAGGCCTCTCAGCCCTAAACCCTAGGCAGGTAAGCCCTAAGCCCTAAAACCCTAAAACCCTAAACCCTTAAACCCCAAACCCTAAAACCCTAAACCCTAAGCCCTAAAACCCTTTGGCCACCCAAGGAGTGTAAAGGATGCAGCGGCCATCATCGCCGGCACTGCACCTTGCCATCAGTTGTTTCCAAGGTGGGGCTCCCTTTTGTTTTAAATAGAGGTTACATAGGGGTTATATAGGGATAATGGAAAAGAAAATGGAAACTACTATTTAGTGTTTAGGGTTTAGAGTCTCCCTTAAGTAGATAGAATATGGGGGTATATGGGGGATCTTATTAAAAATATACCCAAAGCCATATTCTATCTACTTAAGGACGACTGTAAGTTGGGGCTTAGGGTTTATAGGGTATCAGTTGGACTAGAAGTGTGTATTACCAAGGGTAAAGACGGCTACAAGTCCTAGGAATTGTAGTTATGGGACTTACAGGCAAACCCGAAACAGTTATGTGACCACTAAACCCGAAGCCCTAAGCCCTAGCAGAGATTGGTGTGAGGATGCTAAAAGCCCCTACATCAAGCCTACAAGCCCAAGCAACATTTCCCACAAGTAGTCATGATTTGAAACCCCCACCCCTCTATTAGTAACTATTCAGTATTCTCCATATGTGTATATACATATATATATAATTATATATATTGATTTATCTTTATGTATATAGATAAATCAACAAATGAATATAGCGACATATAATATATTAGTATATTCCAGTGGGACCCTAAACCCCTAAACCCTAACAGTCAGGCCTTGGGTGGTGGTTTCCTTGCGCTTCCCAGCGTCACGGCGCCGCGGCTACAAGTAGGGTGCTGGTCTTGGGGCACCCAAAATATGTAGAATAACTGCCTTTTGGGCTATTTTTAGTGGTTTTGTTTTTTTATTTTACCTACTTTTGGGGTTCAGGTAAAAGGTCTCTGGTTTGCGGATTTAGGGTTCAGGTCTCAGCATTTACGGTTAGGGTCCTGAAGTTACTTAGAATAGGGTTTGGGACTTAGAGCCTACGGTTGGGAGCTGAGGTCTTAAGGTTTGGGGCTCCAAGTCCTAGGCGCTTAGGGTTTAAGGACCCTAGGGATATAGCGGATGATGGGGTCCCGTTTAAAGTCCCGTTCATGGATTACATAGGGATTCTTTGGAGGAACTACTACGTGGGGATCAGGGGCTTAGGCATGAGGGGCTTAGGGCTAAGCCCTAAACCCTGGGCTTAGGATCCAGGGTCTAGAGCTTGGAGCTTAGGCTTAAGAATCCGCAGGCAGGAAAGCGTTTGGGAGTGGAGGATCTTGGGCATGAAGCTTTTTTGGCAACAAAGGGTCCATGACAATGTGGGTATCTAGTACCCTAATGATTCAAGGACCCAAATACTAGGGCCCATATACCATTAATATTATATAGTATTCGGGACCTAAAACACCATTATTTGGGTCCTTGGACCCTTAGGGGTATATACTTAGGGCCCATAGGAGTTCCTACAGATTTACTTCATAGAGCCTAAGTATATGAGAATATCTCCCAAACCACATATATATATATACTATACATATGTATATAATGTTTGGGACCCTGCGGGCTTCTAGCTTGACCTCCGAATCGGCCACTGTTAAACCGGCGATAGTCTGTGTAGGGCTCCTTTTGCATTTGCATGTCAGGGTTTACCTGAACACCAAAAGTATGTAGGATTGTGGCCAATGGCCGTTTTTAGTTGTTTTGGGCTATTAATTTTCCTACTTCGGGGCTCCGTTCACTGTAGAGGCCGAGATTCTTACAAACTCTATGCCTCCAGATTCCTCGTACAACACAGGTGTAGGGTACGTGAACCTTAAACCCAACCCCCTAAACAGAGGCATCCATGGGCATCATGCCGGCGATTTGTGGCCTGGTCGTGGTTTGGATCTTCCTTGCGGCCGTGGGTTTGGTGTACGCCGAAGCCTCCGCAACTGGGATTGGAAATGAGTTGCGGTGCATGGAGGAAGTAGCACCGAAGAGCTGGTTGTACCATTTTGGGGGCTATGTGAGGTGTGCAACATTACTTCCATCAAAAACAGGGCTTCTGTTGGGGTTTGCCCGTTACCGGTGCATGTAAACTCCATGAGATTGATGAATGTATACAGGGTCCAAAACCCAGCTTAGTGACCCCGGGCCTGCAGGCTATACTATCCCATCGTTAGGGATGTAGACTGCTGATTATGGAGCAGAAGTTTTCGGGGTGGAACACCAGAGGGGGTGGGCAGGGTTTCGGGATAAGATCCCAGGGTCTGAAGGCTGGATTGGAATGAAATAAGTTTAAGAATATTCCCACCCTGATACCTCTACAATTAAGATTCCCACGAGGAGCTTGATAACCGGTAATGGGATAACAACGCGGGCTCTGCACATGTAGTCATAGGATCCTATTGAACGTTGCAGCCCCGACAAATCCAGTTAGGAGCTGAATCGCAACAACCTGACGCCATTTGAAAACCCATTTTGGGGGCTTCCATGGTAGCCCTCGGATAAATCCCTATAAAAACCTCACATACACCTAGTTTCCATTTAATGCTTCATGTTCTTGTCCATTTGATTACAAGTATTTACTGGGGTGGTATCCATAGACCCTATCTATCCCTATATAACACAGGTTTAAGTCTAAACCAAAAAACCCAAAGCCTTCAACCCCAAACGGGGATTAGCTTGCGGAAGGTGTACATCCTAAAGTGAGAGCCAGGTTTACACTTTGGCCGAGAAGGCCAAGGTCCTGGAAGATGCCGAGAAACCCCCGCAGGACGATTGCTTCAGTGGTAGGAATACTAATAGTAAGAGGAAGGGATAATGGAAGAGAAAATGGAAACTTCTGTCATGTGGTTATATAGGGTTTAGGGTTTGGAGGGGCCTTAACTTTCAAACTGTAGGGTGGTTTGGGGTTTAGACTTTTTGGAATTTTTGTTTCAGATAGGGTTTACGGGTTGCAGGCTTTGTTTTTGTCAGAGGTCTCAGGTTCAAGGGGTCGGGGCGACTAACACGTTTAAGTGCATTTGAGAACCCCTAAGTTCTGGTAGCCTTAACCCCACAACTATGGACACTACTGTATTCTAGTCATATGCTAACAAAAGGGTCCTGATTTCGCTCGGTAGGGGTTACCAAGCTCCTGAATTCAGGTACGAGACCCCATGTAAACCTAGTTTGCATTTGGTTTCCCATGTTCTTTACCATGTGACGCTCCATTCTTCGAGAAGATGTCCCTCAACCCCACTCCAAACCCCACATATCCATCCATGTGTAAATATTTATACACCCCCTTAACATCCCCTTACTTTAAAGGCCGCCCGAAAGGGCTTCCATGGTGCGTACTGCCTGAGTAGCCACAATCCGGAGCAGTAGACCCTGAACGCTAAACCCTAAACCGCGTGGAGAGTCCGACGGCGTGATCGTCGGGGTCCTTGGTTTAGGGTTTAGGGTGTAGAGTAATGATACTTGAGTAATCCATACCGCTAATGAGAACCCACATCCCCCCTAATCGGGTTTAGGCTTTAGCCATCGATGTAATACCATTACACATGCAGTGAGGGGGATATTTCTTAGAAGGGGGGACGGGTTCGCAGACTTGTTTAGGGGGATCCAATGGGGTCCTTGTGCTTCGGGAGATGGTTCTTGTAATGTCTGTGTGGGGCGATGTATGATTTTGCTTAAGCCTTTGCTTTGAGGTCCGTGGGCAATGTTAAGCCATGTATAGCTGTGGGGGCTGGGGGCTTTACAGTGAGGTCGTAAGTGCAGTTAGAGGTAGGCAAGACCTCCAAGTGAGGTTATGTCAAGTGTGGATGAGGTTGTGTTAAGTCTGTTAAGGGTGGTGGCCCAATCTTGAGAAATGGGGTCTAGGACACCCTATGTGTTGAGAACGACATCCTGCGTTGTACATGCAAGGTTGTACCCCTAAAGGTGCTTCCCCTATATCGCCCATCTAGCCCAACGTAAAACCAATATTCTCCATACGTCAACCCCAGCGGACAACGGCCAATGGGCCAACCTTGTTGAGAGGAGGACCGCGCGTTGATGCAGGATGAGGGAGTATCTGCGGCTTTGACTTCACTTAAACTTACCATAGGGGCCTCACTTCTTACCAGTCTTATGTTCCTAGGTTCCTTATCTACCTACTATGGAACTGGGTACTTCAAATACACCTCAAGATGCCATTGTTTAGACCCCTTGGGTACCATAGAACCATACTGGGGTATTTCTCAAGGTAGGAACTTCACTCCTCTACCGACCCAGAATATGTTTCGACAGGCCTTGGAAGCCTCAGCAGGGCCCACAAAATGATGAGAAATACCCAAACAATTGGAGTTGCTTTAGGCTTAGAGCTTTCCAAGGCCCAAATCCTCAACCGCCAGCCAGAAACCCTGAATCCTAAACTGCATCTTCGAAGCCATCACGAAGAAAAATAACACAAATCTAGTAATCCTCTATCCAACCTTGGACCCAAATATTAGGGTTGGGGGTCCAAAGTTCCATTCACATTTTCGTATTCAGGCCCTGAAACCTTTATATTGTGTCCTTGGACTCTTGAAAAAAGTAACGATACCCAAATATTTAGGTGCGTGGACCCTTCAAAAAGGTAACGATACCCAAGTGCTAGGTACAAATTCCGTTTTGTTAATACATGGGTTGCTCCAGGTACACCCTACAACCCTAAGCCCTGACTGCTGCGATCACGAAACGCTGAACCCGAAACCCTACAAGGCCTAAGCCCTAAACCCTAAACCTCAAAAGAGTTGGTACCGAGACCCTCCAATGTAGTCTGTTGAGGGGGTCTTCATAACAATCCTTGCCCCAAATCAAATCAGGAACTGTCTTGGAGCGTTCTAGACCCTAAAACTTAAACCTCAACCCTTAAACCTTAAACCCTAAGCCCTTCATCTTTTCCCTACCTCAGTCCATTGCCTAGGTGGTTTCTGTGGCTCAACGGGCCCTGGGGGATACTGCCGCAGTGATCTGCTCGTGCGCATTTGCCTCGCAGATGCTGGCGGTGGTCACTGCTCAGGCAAGCTGGGTGGGTCTGGACTACAGAAGAGCGTATACGTATGAGCTATAGCCTAAACTCTTCTAAAGGGGGCTAGATGGGGGATTATATGGGGGAGTTTTAGGCTTGTTAAGAAGAATATTTTGAGTGTTTTGACTGTAGCTCATATATGTGCGTGTTACTAGATTAGAACCCAGCACTCATGGAATATTAGATTGACGTTCTACTCAAATCCCGCTGAGGGCACTTGATGGAAGGTTCACGGATGGATCCAAGCGTGGTTATAGATCCCGTCATTAAGGTTCTAACTATACTTCTCCTGATTGCACCCCCACAAGTGATATTCCCTGAGCTTCAAAGCAAGGGGAATCCAGGCTGCTTCTTGTGAGAGTTTGTTTAGTCTCTTGTTAGGGTTCCAAATGGCCCAATGTAGGTAATATTTATAGACTTTTGGGCCCAATGTAGGTATTCTTTGTCCCTGTGGTTTTGTTTGTGTCTCCAGCTGGGGCGGGCCAACAAGGGTTGAATTGGCCAAAGTGGGGGCATCGGGGTGCAATCTCCATCAGCAATCAACGAAGTGTAGCATCCTCTGAGATGATCTTGCGTATCTGGGGTTTCATAGTTGCTCGGAGGATGATCAGGTAGCTGCCCAGTCAGCAGGAATGGTAAACATTCCAGCAGGTGGTCTGGAGATTTGCCAAGCAATCTCTACGATGCAGTCGATCAGTACCTCTAGGCAACATGATGGCCCCAAATCCAACTAAAACACAAAGCAGCCGAAAAGGCGGCCATTGTTCTACATGCGTCGGGGATCCAGATCTTATTCAATAAGTCTTTCGATCTCAACACTGACTTCGATCAAACCCTGCAAGGACCCTATGCCTCGAGGCCTTCTGGGTTGCTGTTAAGGAACTTGATTTAATGTTACTATACTATCCCTCTATATAATGGGGAATCAAATGGAAAAGAAGATTGAAAATTAAATGGAAACTGGGGAACTTAGGGATTTAAGTAATTGAATTTAAGTTACTGTGTTGGAGAAACCTTCTCATTTACAGTATGTACCCATTGTGGTAACTTAGTTTAAGCTTCTTAACAGCAGCCCAGTATGCCTCGAGCCTTTTCTTCAATCCGAATTCCGGATCCAAAGTCCTTGCAGCCGTCAACCCCGAGACAACCCGAGCCTCATACCCTGAACGCACTAGATCTCACACCGCGGCTCACTGTTTGGGGTTTAGGGTTTAGGGTTTTTGGTTTTAGGGGGTTTTAGGTTTTGGGTTGAGGGAATCTTGCTTCAACCTCAAAGCCAAGTCGCACTGAGAGGTAGCAAAGTCGGGCGAGCTGCTATCAACACTTACAGGTCGGCGGACTCAGGTTAAGGGTAAAGGGTTAGTGGGTCTTGCAAGGGTTCTGTGGATTTAGCTGCCTAGTATGTAGCTCAACATTGCATGAAAAGTACAGATCTTAAGCATAGAGTCAGATATAGGCGCGCACACATATATATATATATGTATATATATATATACATATGCTCGCAGAAGTGATGTTTGGAGTGTCAGGATTCACAGTGCAGACCCTTCCACCCTAAACCCTAAGCCTTGTAAGCCCGGAATCTTCCTTCCTACTGTGGATGGAGGCAACCCTGCACCACCTAATATGCAGCCTACACCCCAATCGTTACAGTATTGGGGGGATTCTAAGTGGTCAAAGATTTCCTTCGCCCAACGTATGTTGGCTTTTGGGAAGGTTTGGAACCCTAAATCCTAAACCCCAAACCCTAAAACCTAAATCCTAAGCCCTAAATCCTAAGCCCTAAACCCTAAACCCCAAATCCTAAACCCCCTAAATCCTAAGCCCTAAACCTTTATGGGGATCCAAGAGTCTGAGGATGGGCCTGATCCCTGAACCTTGAACCTTAAAGACCTATGTCTTCGACCCTAAGACTTAAACCCTAAGACCTAAACCACCCTAACCCCCTTAACCCTGAACTCTAAACTTTAAGCCCTAAACCTCTAAACCCCTAAGCCCTAAGCCAAGGGCTCTGGGTTTTGGGCTTATAGGGTTTAGGGGATGAGGTCTTTGGATGGCACAACATCATGGACAGCGCGAACATCATCTTCTTGATACGGTTACTGTGGATGAAAAGGAACCCTACATGACTATAGCATACTAGAATGGTATAGTTCCAAAGTTACTGTGGGTTCTGCAGAACTTTACATGATGGTAGCATACTGAAACACTATGGTTCTCAGGGTGCACGGCACTTAGGGTCATGCAGACCCTAATTGTGGGAACTACCCCCCATGTTCAGCAAAGGTTTCTTGGAAGCCCTAGGTCCTCTAAGCCGTAAACCCTCAACCCTAAACCCTCAACCCTTGTAATCTGTAAACCTCCCTATTTTCCATGTCATTCTTCATTTCTGTGAGCCCTATACCCCAAAACATTCTCTGTGATTTTAATTTCCCTAAACCCTAAACCCCTAAACCTCAAACCCTGCACCCCTAAACCGTGCATGGGCTCCTGGGGGGTCCCGGCCCTTCATGTCATCCACGGGGTCGCCCGAGCCATGGTGCTTGCAGGAGACAAGCACCGCACTACCGCCACTGACGGGGTGGCTTAGGGTGTTGGGGTTTTAGTGTTTTAGAGTTTAGGGTTTCGGGTTCTAGGGTTTTGGGTTTTACGCTTTAGGGGTACATAGGTCACAAGCCTAGTGTAAAGGGTGGAGAGTGGATGTTGCGATTCTAGCACCGGCATGGTGCAGCCCATTTTGTGGTCAGATGCGTCTAAGATAAAGGCATCTGAGAAGTCTTAGTCGCAGAAGTCAGACTGAGGTTGCTTGAGATGTGCCTGGGCTACCTTCTTGATCTTTCCCAGAGGGTCCAAATACCCAATAATTAGGTACTTGGGTTTTGGGTAATAGTAGTTATAGTACAGGTTTTCGGTAACTATATAGATATTAGGTACTCGGACCCTTAGGGTTTGATTCGGAGAGTCAAGATCAGGCAATCTCTTTGAGGCCAGAGCCGCGATATCAGCTTTTGCGCCGGTCTCGGATCCCAAGTTGAAAAGAGGCATCTCAGGTCAACTTTACGCTGCTTCAAATCAAAAAACCTGTCAGGCATGCAGCTTGCGAAATGTGAGGAGAGCAATGGTCCCCTGCATGTCCGACTTCTTCTAACAGCGAACTCCTACAATGGATGGAGAAAATCTTGCACCAGTTAACAACCCTAATATATTATAACTCCCCAGGTATAAGGTATATAGGGCCACATAGGGTGGTGCAAGATTTCTTCCATCCAAAGTAGGGCCTGGGAATGGTGTGATTACTTTGGGGGTGTAGGGTTTATTCCTTCCAAACCCTAACCCACCTGGACAAGTAGGTACATTCAGGACCCGTAATCCCAAACAACTGAGTAAGAAGGGCCAGTAGTCTACTGTCGAGGTCAACCCTGCTTCCAGCATTTGGGACCCTATGGTAACTTTCTTCCAGGTTCCTGAACCTCAAACCTAAGCTAAATCGGCACATATTGGGGGTACTTCTGCTACAGTGGTTCCCACCCGCTGGAGTAAGGAGCTGGACGGGAGAGGTGCTGCGCGCATGCTCGGGTGTAAACTGCATGCAACCCCTCTTAAGTCAATCTAACACCCAACAAGCACCTCTCCCTGAATTCTAAGCCTTAAAGCCCAAGCCCTAAACCCTACACAACCCAAGCCATCCATGCACCAGTGCCCTATACTTAGGCCCGAAAAGTACCTATACAGAAGCCCCCATGCTAAACAGTTGCCCGGACCTTGTTGGTAATCGTTAGATTCCGTAGATTCAACCCTATCCTTGCGAGCCTAAACTTTCAACATCCTACAACCACCAAAGCCCCAACCCTAAATCCTGAACCCGCAACCCTAAATCCTCAACTCGCACCCCTTAGTCCTGAACCCGCAGCCCTTGGTCACTTAATCCTCAGCCCGCAACCCGTAGACCTCAATTTCTGCAACCATCCCTTCAGGAAGTGTTTTCGTTGTTTCCACAAACAGGGAGACCCCAATGTAGACCCCAAACTTTCCTTGTTATGGGGACCACAGGCCCCTAAACCCTAATCCCTAATTGCTATCTGACTAGGCCTGCCATACGTTGCGGGCTGTATCATACCAAGTGTTCCTTGCCTTCACATGGCATGGCAAGATCCTGGGGAGGTTTGGGGTTTAGGGTCAGGGTCTAGGAAGTCCATAAATACTATTCCTTCAGGCTTGGCCTTTCAATCTACGAATACATACCGGCCGCCCCCCCCCACCCCTCCCAAAAAAAGAATACTAATAACAATTATTCCCTAAAGTGGACCAAATGTACTGGGGTGACGTACTCAACATGAGGGGCGGGGTGTAGAGTATCCTGGGCTGCTGTTAAGAGACCGGCAATCAAGTACTACCAGAGAAAGCCATGTTATTTACTATATACCCATAATAGTCTGCTAGCTTAATCTAATATTTCCTTAACAGCAACCCAGTATCGCTGGGAAGCAATTGCGGATTCAGGTTTTTATGGCCGGGTTTTACAGTTCGGGGTGTCGCGAGGATCGATGACCGGCCACAAAAAATAACTTCGAGGGTAGAGGTTCAAAAAGCAAGCGGCTTGTTGACGGGGAATTTTGTTGCGGTGGGTTTACTTCTGCTGTAGTCGAATCTCCTTCAATTGGGCTTTGTATAGGGGATGATATAGGGGAGTCCTTTCGGGGTTATTACGGGGCATGTTTGGAGTTTGTACTTTCGTTTACTCTAAAAATTCCAGGCACCCAACCATTGCGTACTTGGGCCTGAAAGTGGCCCTAGATATTTAGGTACGCGGACACTAAAGGTTTGCCCCGTGTGACCACCTTCGCTATAGCGTTGAGGGTTGACGCATGAGGATTTGCAGTCTAGTTTAGTCCCTAATATAATCCTTAATTAGGAACCCATGTCGCCCATGTCCCTTAAATCTCGCAGAAATTTTGACTGTAGCTCATATGCTAATCAGGCTGTCCTCAATTTTCCGGCTTGGTGTTGCGAACTCATCCTCGTTAACCTTCTTTTTCCGCCGTGCTTCTGTCGGAAATCATCCTGCACGTTGTAGCTGTATGTGGGCACGTGATATGACTAGCATTGCAACTGGGATGCGGCAGTTCCCAATATATAGACGAAGGCTATATCCTGGTATGGCTTGTGCATTTTTTGACGAGAAGTCAATGTTGCCTGGCCCAACCCTCAGAAATTTGCTCAAAGGCGAGCTGTGTCGAGCTTTCCAGCGCTTTTGGTTTAGGACTTGTAGGATTTTGAGGTTCAGGACTTGAGGCCTTACAGTCAAACAGGAACATTGGGCTCCCTCAACAGGTTCTATATGATCCCTATATATAATCCTTATGTAACCTTGTACAATCCCTACATAACCGTACATGATCCCTGTAGAACTTAACCCTATATGGTAGTTTCCCAAAATGGGGGGACCCCAATATAGACACCCCCAAAATAGTATAATCCTTATTATAGGGACCCCCACAAAAGTACCCCTAATTTCGGGAAATTCCCACATATTCCCAATATAACCCTACACAATCCTTTTTGATAGAACGCTGGCGTTCGAGGGATCTTGATCTGCAAGCCCACACCCCACACCTTGCTTCAGCGAGACCTATGTTTCTGCTGCTTAATCTAGATTCTTGTTGCAGATAAAGCTTGTATGTATATTCAGGGTTTAGGGTTTAGGGTTCTGATAGGGTCTAGCGTTTATAGTCTTTAGCCCTACTTAACAGCAGACCAGAAAATGGGATTTGTCTGAATCCAGCTTGCGCGAGATAGTGGGAAGCCTCCAGGCTTCAGCAACATGGGTCTGCCAGTGTAGCTGTTTTGGGGTAGGGTTTAGGGTTTAACACTAAACCCTAAACACTGGCTTTAGGGCTGTTTTGGAGGTTGCGGGTTACGAAACTCCCTGAAGCATAGTATTTAATCAGAACACTGATTCTCACGATTTCCGAATCCCTGAGTTGATTCCCTCCAGACAGAAGTAGAAAACTACAACCTGAGGTTCAGGTAGGTCGGTTTAGAGTTTAGGGTTTAAGGGTTTAAGTTTGAGGGTCTAGGTTTTTTTTCAGAATCAGCTGCAGCATTTGGAAAGAGGCTTACTTGTCAGCGAGAGTGGCGGGGTGGATGCCTATAATAATCCCGATACAATCCCCATAGGTACCCTTATCATGGCACCTCTATTCCCTCCCCCACTCCCCCTGAAGCACCAATAGGGTCACTGCAGCATTCCAAACCCTAAACCCTAAACCCAATGCTGCTCCAAGGCCACTTCTGCTCA
The DNA here is from genome assembly GCA_905231905.1 of Symbiodinium pilosum. Lineage (NCBI taxonomy): Eukaryota > Dinophyceae > Suessiales > Symbiodiniaceae > Symbiodinium > Symbiodinium pilosum. Next base: position 16,323 of record CAJNIZ010045429.1, read on the forward strand.
AGCAAAGTCAGGCTGCAAACTGCACAGCTGAGGAATTCAGCTGTGGATGGGCAAAATCCTGAATGTCTTTTGAGTATGCTGTATCCTTGTAAATGGTAGGGACGCTCTTATATGCAGTCATGCATGGGCTCGTCCAACAACGGTCCAAGGTTAAATTACTGACGAATCTAATTTCTTGCGCTCCCCCCATGGTCAGAGACACCTGTGACAGAATAAGCCCTAGACCCTAAACCTTGAACCCTGAACCCTATAGGGTTTAGGGTTTAGGGTAAGCCCTAAACCTGAACCTTAGCCCTAAACTCTTAATCCTGAACCCTCAACTCTAAACAGATGCCTCGCAGAAAACAGCCGGCTCCCGCCATTGATGAGCAAGCCCCGGCTCCCTCCAGTGACTGGATGGCCGTTCAGGGACGTAATTTAAGTTACCATAACATGTGGTATATAGGGTTCAGCGGTTTAAGGTTCAAGGGTTTTAGGTTCTACGGTTAAAGGTCTAAGGTTTTAGGGTTAGGGCTTAGGGTGTGGGGCTTAGGGCTTAAGGTTTACACAAATTGTATAGGTGTCAGGTCGGGAGTTTTGTGCGGGTTTTGTGCGAGTGTCCATTTTAACTTTTGACCTGTACAATTTTGCATTTATCTGGGCTTCAGGGTTTAGGCTCTAAACCCTAAACCCTAAAACCCTAAACCCTAAATCCTAAACCCTGAACCCTAAACCCTAAACCCTTAGGGCCCCAGGTGATCAGCAAGCTGACGAAGACCAGGCTTTTGCACGGCGAGCCTTGCAGCGTCTGGCTGACAGAGATGCTGCCAAGGTTGCAACCCAGGAACAGCATCTTCCATGGACTTCATGGTTTAAGGGTTTGGGGGGGGTTAGGGGGTTTCGGGTTCAGAGGAGCATCTTATTTACGGACTTAAGGTACGGGGGTTAGTTGAGAATAAAGGGGTACATTTTTCATATATGTGCATCTATGTACACCCTGGGACTCCAAGAATGCATTCAGGGTTTAGGGTTTAGGGACTTGATATATAGTGGCCAGGTGAACTGGCAATGATGTTGTATTAGATTCCTAGTATTGTCATGGGTCAGGGTACCTCAACTACCCTAAACCCTCAACCCTAAACCCTACCTGAACTAGACCTCGATGTGTTCTTGATATTTTTTGCGTCCTACAATCCTCCGGCCAGTTTTTTTGGGCGTAACTTAGGGTTTAGGGCATAGCTTTCTTTGGCATTTTTGGTACGCACAAGTCCCGAAGCCTCTGCCAGGCAGTAGATCTACGGTGGCATTTTCTTTCTGTTTGAAGAAAGCTTTTACATGGCCATTACATGCTCCTAGACCCCCCAGACACACCTCATGCCCATCTGGTAACTCAACGCGAAATTCTTCTGAAAGTAGAGGGAAGCCAAGGTATGCGGCTTACAGTGTCGAAGACTTAAGGAACCTCGCCTGGCACGTGGCATTGTTTGTGACCTGCCTTGTGTCCAAACTTGTGGTGATCTTCTCATGGTTGCCCAATTTGAAGCCCAACCCTAAGATCAGATATGAAGCTCTATAGCCCCCCTAAAGTAGATAGAGTATGGCTTTGGGTATAGAAAATAAGATCCCCATATATCCCATATTCTATCTACTTACGGGGGGCGATAACTTGTTGTGGGTCTGAAGCTGGAGGAAAGAGATCCAGACCCTGCGAGGCCAGCGAGAGGACCCGGCAAAACTCGAAACGGATCCCACTCAAGTCCTACTCATTGTGTAAACATCTGCATTACCCTCAGTACACTGCAGCTGCAAGTTTCCAGGAGTTCAAGTACACAGGATCATGCAAGACGTCGATTGAAAGCGTGGGCTTTGGGTGTACGGTTTCATCATGGTGGTTTCAGAGCTTAAAGATTGGGGAGCCCTTCTTTGAAGTTTCAGAAAAAATCAGCCCATGTAAGCTGTAGTCTACACTCCTAGTATACCCCTCTATACATCCCGCGTAAAGGAGTCTAGACTATACCTCGTCATTTTAAGCTAGCGCACAGATGGTAGCTGGAACAATTGGAGTCAGCATGCGAGCAGGGTTGCACCCGTAGGAATTGTCTGGGTTGAAGTTAATAGGGAACTTAAATTAAGTTACCATAGTACAGATACATAGTAGAAAAGTGGTTTTGCTGTACTGAAATTTAATCACCGTAATGGGTGTGTAAATATATATATATAGAGTAACCAATACAGTTCCCCCTAATGTAGTAATTTGATTTACTATAAGTTCCTAAACAACACCCCAGTCGTGCGACAGCTCGCTTCTGCATGTCTTTGGAAATCTCGGACTTACTATGAAATACTATAGTGTACTAATATTTACTATACCAGAATATACTATGACTTACCTAAACACCGTATGTAGAAGATTTTTTTGGCTATGTTTAAGGGTTTGGGGCCATTATCTTATCTACTTTGAGGTTCATGTACTACAAAATCTCACGGACGTGGAGTTATGGACGGCAGTAGGATATGTACACATGTACAAGGTATATGTGTATACGTGTAAAGAACTACCCGTTTCGTTCTGGGAGAATCTTCGTCAACCTCTTGCATGGACCAGTTTAGGCGAGTTTGGAACGCAACCAGCAAGCGCAAGCCCCCAAAAGTTTAAGGTTGCCTAAACTCCAAGCCCTACACTACACCAGAAGCCCTGAGGCCAACAACCCTGAGCCACATATTCCTCAGGAGCTCCTGGACAAGTGTCAAGACCTTGCAGAACTGCTCTTGAAACTTGGGTTCCAATGCAATGCAGTATGCAACACCTGGGTACCCCTGATGCTCTGAGATTGTGAGGGTCCTGTCTCGGGGCTCTGAAGGAAGTATGCTCCGAAATTTGAAAATCACATTCCTTCCCGAGACGTCCTGTTCCTTATCGGCTTTGTTTTTGCAACGAGAAGACTTAAGAACCCCAGTCTAGGTACATGGAGTTTCATAAGTAGTGATAGGACTTGCACATTCTGAATAGCCTAATTCTGGTTACAATTGCGTCGCTTCTGTCACACTTGAATTTCAGTTTGTTTGGTTTCTTTGTGTTTGCCCTTGTCTTCGTGGTCGACCTTGTCGCCGCCGCGGTCGTCGTTGTCGTGCTCATTGTGCTCAGTGTGGTCGTTGTGGCCGACGTCGTCGTCATCGCCGCTGTCGCCTCCGTCGGCGTCATTGCGGTCATTGTCGTCACTGTAGTTGCTACGGTCGTTGTGATGGTCGTGGTGCTGGTGCCGGTGCTGGTGCTGGTGCTGGTCGTCGTTGTTGTTGTTGTTGCGGGCCGTGGTTCTGTAAAAGAGGCATTCAAACCTTGAACATTGAAATCCGATGTCTTGGGAAGGGTTGGGTGGTTGCGGTTCGAACTAGGCCAACCAGCTCAGCATATGACTTTTGATTGACCCATATAGCACCCCACCTAATGTCTTAGAATGTGATTAACATATGCTTTTCAGCCTTCCAAGATGCACGCTGAAGCTCAGGAATAAAGTCATCACCATTACGATGGTCACTGTGTCGGGAGAAAAGCGCGATATTTCTGCGAAGCTGGGCGCTCCAGTTCATCTTATCCAAGCGCGTGTGGAAGAATTGGACCTATTCAACACGGCCCCAGGTTGTTACATCGTTCCTGAGTTTCCAAGTTTTCGTGTCGTCTCGGGAGTGAAGCTATGCTACAACGACCAGACCTTGGAGGACGGCAGAACCTTGCTGGTGCTTAGTACTGGCTAGTAGGGAATAGGGGAATAAATCCCTTCTACATAACAAATTACCCTATCCCCTACTAACCTCCAGTAAGGGCTTCTGGACCACTATGATCTTCATGACGGAGCTGTGGTGACTGTTCTGGTAAACCAGGAGCCCATGTCACAAAGGCACCTGGGGCTTGCTAGGGTTTAGGGTTTAGGGCTTAGGGTTTAGGGCTAGGGGTGAGGCTTTAGTGTTCAGCGTTTAGGGTCGGATGCGAGCGCTGTATAAACTGTCCAATGCAAAAAGCTATGAACTTAGAGACAGACCCAAGGCTTCGGCTCCAGGATTTCCTGAAGTGTCAAGAGGCCTTCTAGAACCCCCTTCAAGGGACCCCTACAACCCCCATAGAACCCCTGTAGAGAGACCTACATAACCCCTACAGAACCCCTTTCAAAGGGACCTATATAACCCCTATAGAACCCCTGTAAAGGACCCATATATTGCCGATAGAGCCCCTTACAAGAGACCTGTATAACCCCTATAGTACTTCTAATCAGTCTAAGGCATTTGAAGTGTCGGAATCGTGACTTCCTTGATGGAGCATTGGCAGTTGGCATCGACGTGAACAGAGTACCATGGACACTGCCTGCCGGGCACTCGAGAAAAAACATCCGCGTAGTAGACCCTAACGGTCCAAATACCCATTCAGTGTAGGGCATTTCGGGTTTAAACCCCGTTATTTGGGGACCTGGACCTTTAGGGTTGTTTGCTGGCTTTCATAGAAGGATCAGACTCAAACAAGTCCGGTGGTGCACCACCTCCGGCGCACTATTCACAGGTGCGTTAGCTAGAGTAGGCATGCAGGTGAGGTTTCAAAATGAAAGGTCCAAGGACTCAAACCATAGGGTCTAAGGGCCAAATACGTTAACATTAATGGCCCTTTCAAAATTATGTGTCCGGATTGCGTTTCCGAGTCCTTTTCAGGATCTTAAATGTCTGGGACACGTAGCTTGGACCCTTAGGATGAAGTTTCAAAATTGTGTGTCTTCGAGTCCTTTTCAGGATCTTAATTGTCTGGGACACCAGAGAGACCCAGAGGAGGCCAAATACGCAAATGATGCACTTCTAGGCCCTGGCTACCATAATCTGGAGGTTTTAGTAGGGTTTAGGGTTTAGGATGTAGGGTTTATAGGGTTAATTAGGGTTGATTGGGGCTTATTGGGTTTAGAGTTTAGAGTGCTTAACATTCGGTATTTGGGTACTTGGTCCGTTACGCGCCGATCCATTTTGAGAGCCCCCCACATCCTGACAGGCACACGCCGCTTGTTCAGGATTGTTGTAAGAGAAAAAATGCATACAGCCGCTCAAACGCACCATGGTCCTAGAAAGACTACTGTCCTTCAAAAGGGGTTCGATCCAAGCTATGTCCTATTTAGGCACTTGAACCCTCAGGGGGAAATGCTCAGTTGCGCGTTTGGACCATTCTTCATCTCACGACAGTTGCTGAATTTCAAGTGCTTACCCTAAACCCTAAACCCCAAACCCTAAACCCTAAACCCCAAACCCTAAACCCTAAACCCAATTACAGCCCTGGGGTGCTGTTGGTACTGAAGCTCTTGCGTGATTTTAGTTTACTATATACTGCCATACTTTCCAATGTACCCTAAGAGTCCAAGGACCCAAATACTAGGGCTTTAGGGCCCAAATACCATTAATACTATAGTGTTTGGGCCCTAAAACCCTATTATTTAGGTCCGGGGTCCCTTGAGGTACAGTGCATGGCAATTCGGTTCATTCTCTCGTGTATATTAACTGTAGCGGCCGGTCTTTAGTGCTTGTATTGCCAACAATCATCCTGCACGAAAGCACAGCACAGACCAGGCATCGGGCGGAAACGGACAACCCCAAACCCCAAAATCCAGCAAAAGAAGCCAAGACTTCCCAACCATAAGCCTACGCAAACCTTACACTGAGACCTTAAACCTTGTGGGCTGACTAATTAATTCTGCATCCTACGTGGTTTTAGGGTTTGGGCTGAAGCCTGAGCCCTGCCAAAACTTTAACTTAAGACGCTGTAAGCCGGCCCACTTGCAAGACCGGGTTTCAGGTGACATAGTTTAGTGTTTCGGGCCGATGCCCGGTATATCCGATATGGACTGCTTAGCCATAGTCGGCTTAAGGTTAAGGGCTCAGGGCGTGGCATGTGTCTGAAGCATACTTCTTTTCTTGGCAGGGCTGTGTTGTTTTTTCAACCCTTTCAAGGTCCCATTTCAAAAAAAAAGCTGCTCAGCTTTCCAGTTGTCTCATCAGGAGAAGCCATGTAGATCCTACAGCGCGTGAGCCCAGAATCCTGCCCGGCAAGGGCCAACATTGAAAAGTGAGCAATCTGCCGTAGACTCTTTATAAGGTTCCCTGATTGTCCCAAGGAATGTATAGTCCCCCTTAAGCAGATGGAATATGGAAGTCCTGAATAGTACAGTAACATCCCCATGTATCCGGTATTCTATCGGATTATACGCTCTCAACACATGAGCTATAGTCAAAATTCCTAGTACCCCCCTTACTAAGCAAAATAACAAGCGCCTATATCATCCCCTATATAACCCCCTTTGAGGAGTTTAGGCCCTAAACCCTAAACCCTATATAATCCTCTTGAAAGAGTTTAGACAATAGCTCCCATCAATGCCTGGGCTTAAACCCTGAACCCTAAACCCTCAACCCTAAGCCCTAAACCTTCTGTGTGGGAGTTCGCCTGCTTGCCGGCTCTGCGGATCCCCAAATACCCCACATTCTATCTACTTAAGGGGGACTATAACCCTAAGGGTCAAAGTGCGCAAAAATTGAAGACTTGGGATTTTGGTAATCCCTGGGGCTCCAGTTATGGAAATGATGGGCTCCAGGTTGTATAAACCCCATAGCCACATAGCCCAGCAGCCCACTATGTGAGTAAGTGGGAGCCCTAGGGAATAGTACTTGTAGTATAGGGTTTGGGTATGTATATGATGATTGGGTATTTGGACCCTTAGGGTAAGACTTGCCAAGTAAGGATCCAACAATGAGAGTACAATGTCCCCTGTACGCGCGCTTCGAGAGAACCTGTACTGCAACCCCAAATGTTGAGGGCAAGTCGGCCCTACAGTCCGGGCTTTGGGTTTAGGGTGTAGGGTTAAGGGTATAGGGTTTAGGGTTTAGGGTACCTAAGACATACAGTAATCCCCAGACCTAGCTCCCAAACCCTAAGCTCTCAAGTGATGAACTCCCGGAAGTCTACCATTCCCTAGAAGCCCAGGTACCTATATATTGGGGTCCTGTCCTTAAGATATACATTTATACTGTCTATAACCCAAGGACCTACTATATGGGTACCTGGGCTTCTAGGGATTCAAAGCAGTGTGCTAGTCTTCAAGGCTGGGTCGGTAAGGAATACAATACGAAGGGTGGGCAACTTGATTTTGAGCGGCTTCTGGTAGACTCCCTAAACTTTGATGGCTAACCCTAAGACCCTAAACCGTAACCCCGTTGTGAAACCTATACCCAGTCTATAGGGTAGTAGAGAAGGACCCTGATATCGAAGGATTCCATATCCCACGACATCGAAGAGACATCCAGCCGCGTTGGGCGCCAGCACTGCCCTGACATTCAACCAGAAAACCCCAACTGCCCGCAGTCTTATGGGTTATACCTAGCATTTACATGGGGGAACAGCAGTTAAATTGTAGGTCACTGGGTTGAAAGGCAGCTCGCAGAAGTGAGCCAAGAACGATACGTGAAACGCAAAACAATAACCTTAAGGGCCCAAGGACCCAAATAAGAGGGTTTTAGGGCCCAAACACTATAATGTTAATGGTATTTGGGCCCTAAAGCCCTAGTATTTGGGTCCTTGGACCCTTAGGGAAAGTTTCTTGGAGGGCATACTTCTCACTGGGACCCATGAACGGCCAGCAAAGCAATATGATCTTTGTAGAAGGAAACCCCATACGACCGTCGTCCACATTAAAAATGAAACTCAGGTTTTGCTGGGCCTCTTTGCTTTCCAGATGCCTCCGCGCATCGTGGAGCCACTCGGAAATTAGAAAGTCGGATTGAGAAATGGCCGGAAGGTTAGGGCTTAACCCCCTATATAATTACAGTTTGCACTTTATGTTCTATTGTCTTTTCCATATGGTGTTCCACCAGTTATTTGGGAAGAGCCCTAATACCCAACCGTTTGGGGATCTGGGGATCTAGGCTTGAAGATTTCTGGGTTGCAGCCCGAATGAAAGGTATGAAATCCGTTGAATCCCGTGAAAACTCCATGAGGGTGCTTCAGTCTTTGGGTTTCTGACCCTGAGGGTCCAAGGACCCAAAATAACAGGGTCCCTTCAAAGGGTTCATAGGGGGATATACAGGGTGTAGGGTTCAGGGTTTAGGGTCCAAGGACCCAAATAATTGGGTTTTATGGCCTAAATACTATGATATTAATGATATTTGGGCCCTAATACCCTAATATTTGGGTCCGTGGACCCTTAGGGTGAAGCATCATCAAGTGGCTGGGGATCCCAAGGGTTTAGGGTTTAGGGGATCCTAAACCCAAGAACCAAAGCAAGATCTAGTCATGAAGGATGTAACGGAAACTTGTAATTAGCTAGGTCGCGCGGTTTAGGATCTAGGGTTTAGGGTTTTGCGTAAACCTTCCCGGGGAGGTTTAAATCTTCTGACAGGATTTCTATCAATGCCCTAGCATCCTAGCCACACCCCGTTTAAAAGGACGGAGGCCCCAAACAAGGAATCCCAAGGATTTAGCAGGAGTATAGAAGGAATATATGGGCGATGGAATGTGTACTCCTATCATAGTCCTACTAAATCCGTGGGGTTGTTACCCTAAACGCTATTCTTGGGGGTTCCTGTTTGGGTCCCGACCCCGATTTCCTTTTACCGTTGCAAGATATGGCAGCCGGCAACTTCTGTTTGCTTAGGACTGTTTCATCTTTCTTTGCGTACGGTTCAGAGCTGAGGCTTTAGGGCTGAGGGGAGTTTAGCCACTAACTGAACTCTAGACCCCTTGCTCGACTCCATCCCCCGAAATCGGGCCCTACACGTGTATTAACCTCAAACCCTACGCCTTGAACCCTAAACCCCACACCTGCATGGATTCAATGTTGTACTTGTACGCAGTCCTGGCAATGAAGGTACCCACGTTGGAGAAGGTCCCTATCTCCAAGATCGGAGTGGGTTGAGGGTTTATATACATATGTGGCGCCAGAAGCTCCGCACAAATTAAATCCTGCCTTCAGGCTTACGCGCTACCCTGCTGAAGCTTTGGTACCCCGAGATACGGGTAGGGTAAGGGCCCAAAGTGGTCCACCGAGTACTAGTTCTCGGAAGCATCAATTTCCATGATTTTCTTCATCCCGGTATATTGGATCCCACAGAAGCCCCCGATTCACTCGGGAAACCCCCAAGTAAGCCCTTGAGACGGCCCAAACGTTTTATTTCTTGCGCCTTGGTGGAATGTAGGCAATGGATCTCTGTTGTAGTAGCGTTTAGGGTGTAGGGTGCCTATAGAACCCTCCCCGGCAATCCCTGTAGTGATCTCCATGGCCGAATTGTTTGACCAAGGTCTGGAACTCAAATGGGGGTTGCAAAAAAAGCGGTGTACCTTTCGGGGGGGGTTCCCATACAAAGGATCATAGTATGTTTGGGTTTGTATTGGGCTCCCCTGAAGGCTTAACTATGGCAACTCCCAAATTTGGCCCCTTGCTTGCCCTAAGGGTCCAAGGACCCAAATACGGCTTCAGGCCCAAATATCATTCATATTATACTACTTGGGCCCTAAAGCCCTATCATTTGGGTCCTTGGACCCTTCCGGTTGGAGCAAGCAGTGAGGCAGAGTAACACAGTGCTTGCCGCTACCATGATTGGCGGTTTCCTCTTCCTGCACCCTGAGCCGAGAGATTGGGCAATCAGATTGGGATTTGGGTTTAAGGTTTGGAGTCTGGGGTTTAGGCTCGAATCTAGTCTTCTGGGTGCGAGCGCCGGCACGGGGGGTTGAGGGAGTCCCTAAGCCCTACTGAAACAACTGAATGTTACCCTATGGCAAGAATTACAGCTGTACCATATCTGGAGACGCTAGCCATTAGCTGGGTCCTCCTGACTGCCAAGATCCTGTGCCTCAAAGAGTTCACAGCCCTGAAAAGGGTTTGAGATTTGGGATGTAAGGTTGCGGGGCTCAGGGTCACGGGCTAAAGTTTTGTGGCGAGGCAATAGAATATGAGGAATGTTAGTAAGTTGTGTGCCGACTACTGTCGGGATCCACTTCTCCATTGCCTGACCATCACCCCAAACTCTGAACGCGGGCCCCCATGTTCACTTGGGCTTTCGTTGCAAGCGCTACCTTGAGACACGCGGATGAGAGAAGTGATTCACGTGGATATGCTACCTTCCCCAAGACAGGGTACCGTTGCATTCTTTTGTGGCAGTATTATTTCAGAGGAGCAGCAGGTTCTTGATTGCTTCAACTGCCATGAAACTCTACTCATGCAAGGACACCCCAAAAAAGAACAAAACTTTTAACCCGAAACTTTAAACTTGAAACCCGAAGTCCTAAGCCCTCATGTTTGGGGATGCTCCAGCCCTGCTTGGGCTTACTCAGGACAAGTCCCTGAAAAGTTTGAATCCTAAACTTGAAGCCATGTTTCTGGCAATTATCCCCTTAACTCTGTGAAAAGCAGATATGCCCTAAGTCCTAAACTTTAACCCTAAACCCCCTCCCATACCACCCTCCATTTAGGTTCGCCCCGCAATTAACGTTACTTAAGAACAGTTGGGGTTGAGTCTAGACCTTAAAACCTAAACTTCTAAACCCGAACAACCAGTAGGTGAGTCTTGAAAAGCCCTCTGCTGTAGGATGCTGAGCACTCTGGGCGCAAACCTTGGACAGCTTCCGGCAGCGCTGCTCCTTCGCCAGATTTAGATTTCAGGTTTTATGAGGCTCAGGGTGCAATCATTTAGGGTTGGGATACCACCCATGACCGTGCCCAGTACGAAAATGACCTTGCCTAGTAAGCGTACGGCCTTGCCCACTGAGAAATGACTTTGCCCCGTAACTCATTAGCATCGAAATTATGTATGAAAGAGTAGATTAGCGGTGAGGATTTAAGGCTCAAGGTTTGGTATTTTGGGTTTGGATGTAGGTTTTTGGGTTAAAAAAATCAACCGAAAACTTAACTTTGCCACGGAAGCCCTGCAGACTGGACACAGAATTAGCTCCCCCGCAACCTATGCTCTTACACGCCTAAACTCATCCAAACCTGCGTCGGCCCTGAAGCCTAAACCCTAAACTCTAAACCCTGAACCCTATACACCTCTAAACCAAACCCTATACCCCTAAAACCTTATACTCCGAACTCCTAAACCCTATATACCCCTAAACCAATCCGTAAACCCTATACCTTTAAACCCTTTCACCCTTTAAACTCTGAACCCTATACCCCTAAACTCCAAACCCTATACCCCCAAACCCCTAAAGCCTTTAAACTCTGAACCCTATATCATCCCAGTTTCCATTTCATTCCAATTTCTTGTCCATTTTATTCTCCATTATTGGGGGTCATATCCTTAATCCCGAAACCTCCCTAAACCTTAAACCCTAAACCCTAAATCCCTAAAGCCCCTACCCAAGGTCTGCACTTCCACCAGCAGATTGGGGGCTCTTGACTCCGGTATCTGGGAACTTTTGGGGGGGATTGGGATTTAGGATGTGGTGGGGGTTAGGGTTTAGGATTTAGGTTTTAGGGTTAAGGTTTTAGGGTTAAGGGTTTAGAGGTTTGGGATTTAGGGTTTAGAGCTCAGGGCAGGGATTCTTGCAGTCAGACAATTGGGCGCGAAGTAAGGACTGAAGGAATGGAAGTGGCAACGGAAATCATCATATTATTTACCTGGACCTTCCTTAGGAGTTTTTCCCTGGAATTCCTTCAGGGTCCAAGGACCCAAATATTACGTAGGGTTCTAGGGCCCAAATACCCATGATTATAGTATTTGGGCCCTGAAACCCCATTATTTGGGTCCTTGGACCCTAGTGTGTAAGCGGCATTTTGCGCTCGTATGCGACACCATGCGCCCGGTTGCGCTACGTTTGCCACAAATAACAGTTAGCTTGTAGGGAAGGGAATGACGCAATGGATCTCTATATATGGGAACCCCGAATACTCTTCAAAAAACGCTCTACATAGTTCCTATAACCTATCAAGCTTTTCATCGTTGATGGCTTTTCAGTGAGGGACGTCTGACTAAATCCTTACGCCTGGAACTCGAGACCCCTAAACCTAAACCTAAACCCCCAAACCTTAACCCCTAAACCCCACACCTGCGAAGAGGTTTGGGACTTCAAGTTTTAGGGTTGACGATGTGTCGGTTTACTTCCTGGTGCTGAGCATGGATTAAGGAGATTACATGCTTGAAGGCTCATTATGAGTAGGTTAGACATGGGGCCATACGTCCCGAAGTTGGAGTTTTGGGTTTAGGGTTTTACGGTTTAGGGCCTGCTTAAGCTAGCTCGCTTTATAGCCGACCTACTAACTGGGTCCCCTACACCTGTCAGTGGGCATTACTTTTGTGAATCATGACGGCAGCCCAAACACCTCAAAAACTCTTCTTGCATACTCTCTTCACCCTAAAATCAGAAGGCCCCACCCAGTCATGTTATCTACAGATGTTCGTAATATGTTCAACTAGACCCGTTAAGTCCTAAACCCTAAGCCGCGTAGTGGATAGTAGGGGTGCTGTGGGGTTTGCGACTAGAGGGAGGGGATTAGTACAGGATGCTTCTGCCACGCATGATGTAGGATTTCGGCCTGAAGGGAAAACGGAGGGTTTAGGATGCAGGGTTTAGGGTTTCGGTTCGAGGGTTTAGGTTTTTGGGCGTGGGGATTAAGGTTTAAGGTTTAAGGCTACTAGACCCTTCAAAATTGTAATTTTCTCTTTGAACTCCCAAAAACACCCCAGCTTCCAGCTCATTATCCATGATCTTTTCCATTTGATTCTCCACTACTGGAATAAGTAATCCTTCTCTAAAGTCTGAATTCCAAGCCATGCACCCCATGCAAATTATGCACGACGACAAGCCCTTAACCCTAGATGCCACGCAGCTCACAAAGCTAAACCACTGGGCACGCCAGCTTTCTTCCCCAAACCTAGCTGCCTCACGCCCTCCCAAACACTAATTAAGCCCTGAGCCCCAAAACCCCAAACCTTCAGACTGAACCTATTGAGGCTGCCTGAACCCTAAGGCCTATTCTGCCGCAAACTAATGTGGAAGCGCACATAAAGTGTTTAGGTCTCAGGGGTTCTATTATGGTTTACGGTGAGTGCAAAAGGCATTTTTCAGGAAAGTTGCCAGGTGGCATATCTAGTGTCCAATTTGGGGTCCCCGAAATAATATGGGCCCATTTAAGTAGATAGAATGTGGCTTTGGGTATATTATAATAAGACCCCATAAACCATAAACCCTATACCCCTAAACTCTAAACCCTATACCCCTAGACATACCCCAGACCCTAAATCTCCTAAACCTTAAAACCCCCTAAATCAACAACCTTTTGCATCCATACTAATATGGTACCCCATCATTGAGGCCATATTCATTTTCTATTTGTAGTGGGGGTCCTGAGGGTCCCTAGGTTTATAGTCCCTATGAAGCCTCCTCTAATCTTCCGTGTCATGTTCCCTTTGATTTTTCATTTAATGCTCCATTATTCCTTGGGCCCTAACACCCTAAATCCTATATACCCTTATGGCCCTATATACCCCTGAAAGGGACCCCTGAACCCCGGGAGAAAGTAAACCTAAAATCCGAGGCGGGTGCATCCACATGGGCTTTGCCAATCTTTCTGAATCTGCTTTGCTTTGGGTGGCTCGGCTTTGCGTGGAATCACTAGGGCCATTAGGGTCAGGGGGTCCCGTCATTTTTTTCAGGGGCTTATGAGAGCATATCGGATTGAGGGTTTAGAGTTTAGGGACTGTAGGGAATAATGGATCATCAAAGGGAATATGAAATGCAATCTCGGCTTATAGGGGTGTAAATAATGTAGGGGCCTAAATAACTGCCATGCCAGTTTGAAGTTTGTTTGAGGTAGCCTATATTGTAAGTCGCCCAGGAATGACAATAGGGCCATAATTCTGGTAATTCTATAGGCCCCTACGCTACCAAGCGTCAAGGGTCTAACTTTGAGAAGACAATGCAGGTGGTATAGGTTTGGGAAAAGTGTAGGGTTTAGGGTTTAGGGTTTGGGGTTTAGGGTTTAGGGTCCAACCCATTTTGGGTACTTGGACCCTGGGTTCAGGGGTTTAGGACTGCCTGGGCTACAGGGAGATTGCACAGGTTCATTGGCATGAACGCATTTTATGCGAACATGGAGTGGCCTCTGTTTTCCTGAGAGCTGGGAAGTATTTGAAGGCAGGACTGTACAAATGCACTCCAGGCATGTATTTGGGAGTGGAACAAATAGGGTATAAGTACCCGGATTAAAGGGAACCCCCTAGAAAGGACCACAAACTTTGGTAGCCTCAGCCACCATGCCAGATCACATCCATACAGATCTCTCACAGCAGAAGAGCACCGGGAGTCCATCAAGACGCAACCGAACACATGGGCCCGTTCATATACCATGGAAATTCGTTTTTTCCTTTTGAACCTTTACCTATACCCTCCAATGTAGTTCCTTTTTGGGTTTGATATGGTTTTTGGGTTAGGATTCTTATTAGGACTACCAAAAAGGTACTACATTGGAGGTGCTAGGTAAGCCCTTCTTCCTGAAGCCACCTTAAGCTCTAACTTCAGAGCCTGATATTAATCATGTCTTCACACCCACATAGTCCTTAAAGCCTGGTTTAAAGGGGCCCAGCTTACTTTGTGCATGCAATGTACCCCGGGTGTACCAGGCATGAGGGCCCTTAAACCCTAAACCCTAAACCCTTAGGGTTTAGGGTTTAGGGTTTAGGGTGACATGCAGAGCTCCTCCACGATCCTCGCTAAGAAGCCCACTTCGTCAAACCCAAAACCCCCAAGCCGTAAAACCTCAGCCCTAAACTTATCCCTCAACGTAACCCTAAACCCTCAGCCCTAAACCACTCGATGAGCCCAGGCAGTCCGTTCCACTAGTGGTCGAACGCATGGGTTCCAGCGACACCAAGAAGGCCTTAAGGTTTATGGATTAGGCTTTGCGTTGAGGTTTGGGGCTAAGGTTTGGGGTGTAGGCTGAGAAGGATTCGGAGGGGTTCCGATATCTAAAGCAAGATCTTCTCTTGAGGGTTGAGGGATGAAGTGAGGTATAAACCCTAAGCCCTATGAGGCCAGACTTTTGGTCTCAATAGGATAGCCAAAGGAGGCAAATGTAGGGTTTAGGGTTTAGGGTAATGTTGGAGCAGTGAGGACGATGGTTAGTTTTTTCAGGGCTGCAGGGAGGGGCGAGCGAGTTACACGTCCGGTTATCGGTGAGACTGAGGATAAGTAGGGTTTTCAGTCCTATACAACGTGGTTATGGGACCTTTAACCCTAAATCCAAAACCTAAAGCCAAAACCTTAAACCCTAACTAGCAACCCCCTGCTTGCACATCCCGGCTTTGAGCTCTGCGTCGCCAGTGTGTAGGAAGTGAGTTTAGAGGCACTGGATACATGGGGATTTCCTCAAACTCATTGTAACACCGTCCCTTTTTTTTTTGCAGGGTGAGTCTCTATATAGATTTCCCCCATTTGCGGAACAGTAATTTAGGCCAAGACACATGTGTGCATCTGAAAGTAAAACCGTAAATCTTTGGATGTACGCAGGCCTTTCAAGAAGATTTCAAACCTTGGAAGGGCAGGGGACGAGATACAGTTGGAAGAGACTCTTAGGCAAGTTTTCAGGTTTGTCTCAGGGTTTCCATGGAGGTTTAGGTTTAGGGGTTTACGGGCCCGACCCCTTTCCAAACCTTCCCCCTCAAAGCCCATGATGTGTGGATGGTCAGGTACGGTCTGCCATTCTCCTCGGTTCCAGCCCCTTGATGGAAAGGGCCTGTGGTTTGTTTTCCTCAACCTACAGCCCTGAACCCAGAGCCAAAAATAACTCCGGAAACCCAAAGCTCTAAACCCCAAAGCATAAATTGTGAAACCTAAACCCGAAGCCCTTAAACTCCGGAAGCCCTAAACCCTACACACCCGGGCCTTCAGTGGTTGGGTTGAGGGTTGTTCTCAAGATTGTGTTCCCCTTTGGTTATGGACTATATGGCGGCACCTAATTATTTGGGGGTACCCAGATGGGACCCTAATTTTGGGAACTATCCTTATGCTTTTAAATAGGAAGGTCATGGGCGTGTGCCTGGCCTAAACACCCCACGGTCGACACTTCATGTTACAGGAGGCCACATGCGCAATCTCTCACTTAGGGTTTAGGGTTGAGGGTCTATAGAGGGTAGACAGGGAATCCCACAAAGGATTCCACTAAGATTTCACGGCTTAGGCTGTAAACCTAGACCTGTCACAAGAACAATCACAGGTCCCAAAAAGTTTCAACCCTTTCTCTTGCTCATTCTGTAGATGCCTGGGAAATCAGTAGTTCGCTTCCTGTATAAGGCTTCTTCAGTTATAGATTCTTCTAGCCCTTTATCAATCCTAAACACATAACCTACCTGTCCCCACATAACCCTAAAGCCTCAAACCCTAAACCCAGGCTATGTCCCAACAACTCAGGCGTGCCCTTGCTGATGGGCATTGCGTGGGTGGTGGTCGCGGCCTTGCTTGGCTCTAGCCTGTGTCTCGTTTGAAAAAGTCCCGTAGACTTGGGGTTTAGGGATTAGGGTTGATGGTTTATGTTTAGGGGTTAGGGGGATACAATAGCCTAAGCTAGGTCCCCGCAAACGGCTACCTCCGGCCAGAAGCTTCCTTCTCAATGGTGCCTAGGAAATTTCACTAGCCTACTACGTGCAGCACAAGTGCAAACTCCTGCAATCCTTACGCAAACGCGGTTTAGTCATAAGAGGACTTCCCCTACTGGTTACAGTAAGCTTGAGGCTAGCATGTATATGGGGTTCTTTGCAGGAACCTGCTCCGAAGATCCACGATGACCTGCAAAAACCTTCCTGGAAACCCTTCGCTCGGAACCCTAAACCCAGATCCTAAGCCTAAGATCTCGTTGACATTGTGAGGAACATCGGATCTGACCAAGATCCGGTCATTGCACTCGTGCAGGGACCACCACAGGCAGGGCTCAATGTGTGGAGTTTGGAGTCTTGCTGTGCCTTTAGTGCTTCGAGCATTGCATAAGGGTGGGGGGGGGCACATACGGCGCGGCTGGCAATGCTGGCACTGCCGAAATCAGCCTCAAGGAAGACGATCATCTGGGGCAAATTATCATGGGTTCCCCTGCCACCCCACTTACCTAGCTTAGTTAGCCATACTATCCTAAGAGTTGGGGGGGTGTTGTCAAGGGGCGGTGGTAGTAAACTCTAAACCCAAGCTCTCAAACGTCAGCCCATGACCTCATTAGTCCACGAAAGTAGACAAACCTAAGGGTCCCAGTACGTAATAATCATATACTTACCCAGAACCTTACTATGATTACTATTACCCAAAACCCAAGTATCTAATTATTGGGCACTTGGACCCTTAGGGCAGAATATGAGATCTAACTTTCAACTTAGGAGCTTCCATATACTATCTACATCAGGGGACCATAATCCCAGCCAGGTCTCCGTTCCGGTTCTGCAGCTTCGACAGCAGATGCAAAGATGTGAGGGATTTCCCAAATTAGGGTCCTTTCAAGGGGTTTTCATAGGGGATGTATAGGGTTATATAGGGATATTCTAGGAATAGATAAAGACGCAGGTTCCCCAAAATCAGGGGGACCTTCTTGGGGTCCCTACAATCATGATGTTTTTCTTTTTGGGTTGGAAACTACCACTGAGTTGTTGTCAGAGAACGGGTCTCTTGCGTGCAAAGGCCGGGGGTTTAAGTTTCAGGGTTTAGGGTCTACCCTAAACCCTAAACCTAGGGTTTGGGTTGGAACAGACTCGAGGTTGCTGCGTGACAAGTATTTCTGCGCAATTGAACGCGACCTCACCCGACCTCACCCAACCTCACCCTAAATGCTGGTTTGTATAGGGAATGGTACCAAAATGGCCTTAAATCGTTAACTGAAATTATTCTACATCACCATGTCTGTTTAGGGCTTCCGCCTATAGCTGTGATTCGCCAGTTGGTTACCAGACTGCCTATGCGGTTGCCTTCCCAATAACTAGCGATAATGTATGTTCCCCGAAATTACAACGGAGATCAGGATTTAGGTCTTATGAGGGATCGCACAAGGAAGGGTCAGCGAAGTTGTAGTATCCCAAGCGTCCAAGGACCCAAAAAACAGGGCTTCAGGGCCCAAACCTGATAATGTTAATGGTAGTTGGGCCCTGAACCCTGTATTTGGGTCCTTTCATCGCAGACCGCATATCTGCACTACACGGTGACAGCAACAGTAGATTGGCCGACACCTATCGAAACTGAAGCCGTATAAGCACCAGCTTTTAAATCACACGCGATTATGCACAGTTGCAACTCATCGTGTAGGCTTGCCCCCAAGACTGGTCCTAAGCCTGAGTACAGACGTTTGAGGGTTTAGGGTTTCTCCCTATCCTGGCAGGCTGCAGCATGCAGGATTGCCTCTACCACCCAGAGCAAAACTAACTAGATCGGGTGAGTCTTCGCAAGACCTTCATGACATCTGGAACCAAAATTGTAATGAGTCCATTCATTTCTGTCTTTAGCACCAGACAGTTTCCAGCACCCCAAACATTGCTGATACAACCCTGGGTGCAGCCTACAACCTTGAACCCTAGACGCGTGAGTGGCGTACAAGCTTCTGCGCGGAGTATTGTGGGGATTATGCAGGGACTACTGTAGACATCCCTCCCGGCATCCTGAGAGAAGCATGAAACCCTTGGCTAACTAATAAGGCAACCTTGGCAAGCCAACCAGAAAGGTTAGGACCACAAGTATCATATGACCACGACTGAACAAGAAGTAAAAACAAGTAAGCCCTGGGCACTTAATCACAGAGCCAAAATCACAATTAATATTTAAACTCTAAACAACCAAAACCAACCTCCGAGCCATCAGCCCTAAACTCTAAGCCTGCAGCTCAAAACGCTAGACCATCAGCTCTAAACTGCAAAGCATGAATTCTATTCCTCAACTCTAGACCTTAAACCCTGAAGTTTGAACCCCTGATTTTCCTAAACCCAACACTTTGCACCCTAAACTCTAAATGCCACATCCTAAACTTAAACCTTAAATTCTAAGCCCCGCATCCTAGACCCTCGATCAGGTTGCTCTCTTGTGGTGCAATCGGCACCACGCTGATCGCCTCGTACCTGGCGCTGGGTCAGTTTGCTTCTGACGCCATGCATCTTAGATGGACCAGCGGCAGTTCGGGTTTACTGCTTGACATTTAGGATCTCGAGTTTAGGATTTATGGTTCGGGATCTCGGGTTTAGGGGTCTATGGTTTGGTGGGGTGGGAGGTTAAGATTTAGAGTTTCGCGTTTAAGGTTCAGGACTTCGAGTTTGGGGGTTGGAGTTTGGTGTTTCAGAGATTAGGATTTAAGGTTTACGGGCTAGAGTTTGGCACGTAGGCTTCACGGCTTAGAGCCAGGGTTCAGGGTTTCTCGGCGTCAGGAGTCCTTTCTTAAAATGATGTTAGGGTTTAGGGTTTAAGGGTGTAGGGTTTAGGGTTTTTCTTAAGAATGAAGACCTCACCCGACCTCACCAGAAATGATTCTGTATATAGAGAGAATAGTCCCACATTGGTGTAATTTCAGGTTCCCCAAGCCCTAAGCCCCAAACCCGCCAAAGCAGATAAAAACCCTAAACCCTTAAGCCTTAAGCCCTAAGCCCCAAACAGTGGCCCAAAACCCCTAAAAGCAGGCCAAGAGGCAATTATTCCACATACTGTTGGGTTCTCCCTGGGACTTAGCTTGGACCTTAGACCCTTAAACCTTTAGAATTCCCATATACTCCTTTTAAAGGTACCTGAGGGTTAACCCTTAGCAGGGGTCCTAAGTGCCACGTAGGGTTGAGGTAAACCCTAGGGCCTCCATCTTCCACTAAAGGACTGGGCAGTTCTGGGTAGACCTTCGGGTTGGTCTCCCTAAGCCGAAAGCTAGCATCTATAGCTTTCCTTCTGTAGATAGAATATAGGGTCTATTTTTGGGGTTATATAGGGATAATGGAAAAGAAAATTGAAACTACTATATGGTAATATTATAGTCCCAATAGTGTAGATAGAATATAGGGTATATTATTTGGGGTTATATAGGGATAATGGAAAAGAACATGGAAACTACTATATGGTATATATTGGGTTATAGTCCACCTTAACTAGATAGAATTTGGGGCATATGGGGATCTTATTATGATACACCCAAAGCCATGTTCTATCTACTTAAGGGGGACAATAACTATAGGGTCATCTGGGACAGGAAGCGATACCTTTACAGGGTTTGGGGTTACAGTTTAGGGTTTTGGGCTGGGGTTTAAGGTTTGGGGTGCAGGGTTTAGGGGGGTGGGGGAGTCGTAGCTTCACTGGACCCCTAAACCCTAAACCCTACGTAAACCTAACAAAGGTCCGAGAGGTTGAAAAAACGCCTAAACCCTAAACCCCGAAACCCCAAACCCCTAAACCACTAAACCCTAAACCCTAAAACACCAAACCCTAGAACCCGCATGGTTTGGATCATATTCTTTTAAGCCCCAGCCTCACTGTTGCAGGTTTCGAAAAACCCTAGGCGAATAAGGGCTTGTTGTAACCCAGACGGCCCCATATCCCTGCGTTTCTAGGGTTTAGGGTTCAGGGTTTCAGGGTTTTAGGGTTTTAGGGTTTTAGGGGTTTAGGGGTTTAGGGTTTAGGTATACCCTGCAGTTACATGATATTTGGCCGAATATGATTTTAGGGTACATTGCTCAAATGAGGCATGTTGAGCTTCCTTGGAACCCCAACCCCCAAATTGGGACTCAAGATAATTATAGGGTCCTTTTTGTATGGGTTGAGAAGCTAAAATCACCGCATTGTAAATCCTGAGCTGTATGTGATGCCTGGGCATTGGGTATGAGCTGAAGTGCCTTAGACTGGAAAAGGAGAATACGCTCAGCAAGCATGATTGTGGTTTAGGGTTTCGGGTTTAGGGTTTAGGGAGGGTTGCAATCATAGAAGGCGGAATTTGGACAATGATAGCAATGTGCTCAGCCCTTTCCCGTGACCAGTAACCCAAAGAAGAAGAAAGCACGTACATCATGGGAACCGAACCCCAAACCGCAAACCCCCTAAACCCTAAACCCTAAAGCCAAACAGGTAAGCCCAAAGTCCCACTCAGGTGTGCGGCGATGGGCTATTGTTCCATTGAGGACTGCCGTAGCCTGTGACATGCATGTACCCCCACCCCAGAAAAAAGCCTTCTTGGTTGTCCCAAGCCCCAAACTAAGCCCTAAACCCTAAACCGAAGCCTAAGCCCTAAACCTAATCGATGATTGTATAGCTATCATGTGACATTCCTGATCCTTAATCTTGGATTGCCAACGTCTTCTTGTGAAAGAGGCAGGCTCAGATAATTTTGGGACTTGCTAGCTGCACGGTCTAGGGTTTAGGGTTTAGGTGTCAGGGTTTAGGCTCAGATCGCTTTGGGATTTTGCTAGCTGGGTCAGGGTGAAGGCTCAGATGACTTTGGGACGCTGCTAGCTGCCTGGTTTAGGGTGACTGTAGGCTTGTAGCCTCCAAGACAGCCCAACATCCCATAATGTACCCTAGACCATATTAGGGATCCCAGTATGCTTTAGTGTACATTTCTTAGTGAAGGGGCATTGTGCTTTCTGGACTGATAATGGAAGCACCAACTGTATGCCTCCTGATCTGGATTTACTGTACTGCACTCGACCCCAATGCCAAATTCCAGCTATTTACGCTTTATATCATCTGAGCAAATGGCCTCGCATATGTTAATGGAGTTATACTTTGAGTACATAAGCAAGTACTTTTCCCTTGAATCTCCCAGTACCCAAATTGAAGCTAAGTTGCCACAGTATGGATCTATGGTAGAATAATATGCAGTTTCCGCTATAGAAGTAATACTTACTGGGGGCCTGATGCCTAGAAGTGTTACAGTACCTGCTTTGGGACGTTTGGACTCAATGGGGTTCTATAGCCCTAAACTCTCAATCCTAAACCCTAAAACAATGTAGGGTCCATAGCCTAAACCTTAAATCCTTAACCCTCAACCGATGCAAGCCATGCCCTAAAGCCTAAATCAATGTAAGTTCCATGCACTAAACCTCGAATCCTGAACCCTGAGCAAATGTAAGTTCCATGCCCTGAACACCCTAAATCCTAAACCCTAAACCACGGTATCTTCGTGAGCCCAGCAATCCAGGACAACGAACGAGCTAAGCTTGCGTCCGTCATTCTCCCTGCTACTTGCAGTGTGTTGGAGTTTAGGGCTTTCTGATGTTTCGTATAAGGGCTTAACGTTTAGCAGTTTCTTTGATGGAGCTTGGGGGGTTTAGAGTTGAGGTTTCGGATGTTAATGCTCAGGGCTGAACTTGCAACCTAGCAGATGGGACTACTTTGCGTAGCCCATACCGACGCCCTAAGCCCTAAAACCTCAACCTTAAACCCTAAACCTTGGCATAGCGGTCTAACACATCCCAAGTGACATTTGTACGTTGCGTTTGGATTCATGCATGGTTAGGGTTTATGGTTTAAGCTTTAGGGTTCAGTGTTTAGGGTTTCATTCGTGTCTAGGGCGGTCATAAGTCTTGGGTTCTTGGGTTGCTGTTACAAACTTATTCGTCGCAATCGCAGTACTGGCATTCTGTCTTTATGATATTTCCCAACATTGGAGTGCTCCTTACATACCCCAGAATATCATAGCCTATAATATACAGGACACCCTCCAAACATGGGACACCTATTTGCCCCCCCCCCCCCCCCCC
>CAJNIZ010045430.1:0-22028 GCA_905231905.1 Symbiodinium pilosum
GGATTTAGGGTTCAGGGTTTCAGTCGGGTACTATGTCCACCCAGTAACATAATCTATACTCGGGGTAAGACTACGGGCGGTGTAACTACAGCAGATCAATATTTTCCAGCTATTATTGAGTGGGGGCAGTACCCAAGGTTTAGGATCTGCTGCTTGAACTCAGGAGTAGCGCAACATAGTTCTGCAGTGGGCTAGATGCACGCTAAGTCTCTGACTGACATGAGCTGTAGTCTAAACTCCTAGTATCCCCCATCATAAGCCGTATACTAGTCCCTATATCATCCCCTATGTAATCCTTCTTTAAGTACTTTAGACTATGGTGCACATGGCTGCAGAGATGATTTTGATAACGGTTTGCAGCCAGGCAAGAATGATTGCAGACCAGTTCTTCGTATCATGCCATTGAGACAAGTCAGCAAAAGCTGGTAGCTTCCCAAAACAGGGGCCCCAAAGTCCTTATTATGGGGACCCCGAAAATGGTACCCCCTAATTTTGGGAACCCCCCGGCCGTGGCTAATCATCTAAGGTTAAAACCATGGGCCCCTAGTATGGGCCCTTAGCCCTTTTAGGAGGATTCTAGGGGCCCTTAAAGGGTACATATAGGGTAGATAATAGGTATATACGGACCCCAGGGCCAAGGGCCCATATTAGGGGCCCATGGTTTTTACATTAGAAACCAGCGGCTTTGAGTTGCAGGCACACCACAACCCCCTCCGCAGAGCCTTGTTCGCCTCAGTGCTCGGCGCGTGCAGGCGGTTTTCCCCGGGGTTCAACCTTTGTGGGGTTTCAGCAGGGCCGGAGGTATGCGGTTTCTGGCTTCTCCCTTTTCAAGATTAGGCAGTTTCCCTTAATAAGGGGACCCCAATATACTATAGTCCTTGTTATGGGGACCCTCGAAATGGTACCCATAATTTTAGGAAACCCCCATTAGAGTGTAGAGCTTCACTTGCGAAGCATCCGGTCCTCATGTCACGGCACCCGTCAAACAGGCCGCAAGACAGTCAGACAAATGGTAGTTTCCATAAATGCAGGGACCCTATATGAACCCCGAAATACTATCAGACAATAGTCGGGACTATGTGGACCTTCAAAACAGGGAATTGCCCCTAGCTTTACGCCTTAAACCCTAAACTCTACTGTATATATCCCCCTATACAACCCCTAATTACATAACTCTTGTAAAGGTAACCCCCAGGACCAACGGGGGGTCGTTCTAACAGTCCTTGCAAAGAAGGAACCATTGGGAATTGTCCGTAAAAGGGGATCCGAACCAAACAGGGAAGCTACATTAGAGCCATTTTGCGGACAGGCATTTTGAACAACCACCACACACAAACCCTAGACCCTAAACCTTAAAACCCTGAGCTCCAAAGCCCTAAGCCCTAAATCCCAAAACCCTAAACCCCAAAACCCTACCAAAACCCTAAACCCCTAAGCCCCTAAACCCCAAAACCCTAAATCCTAGACCCTAAGCTGAGCCCCGGCCAGGAGCTGCAAGACTTGGTTGACAGGAGGCGCCATCGTGAAGACCAGGAGCAGGGCTTTAGGGTTTTGAGGCTTAGGTAGGGTTTAGAACATAGGGATAACGGAAAAGAAAATGGCTACTACTATAGTATATTAGGTTGGGGGTTTCAGGTTTAGGCCTTTAGGGTTTTAGAGTGTAGGGTTTGAGGTTTTAGCGTTTGGGGTTTAGAGGTTAGGGCTGAAGGCCTAGTGCTTATAAGGCTGCACAGGCGAACAGGGGCAATATGGGGGATAGTTAGGGTTATATAGGGGCTATTTAAGGTTCAGGGTTTAGGGTAGTCGTGAAGGCCAGAGCTGATCAAATAGGGATATATATGGGGGGATCCCTTCTTGGGTACCCTAAATATTAGGTGGCGTATTATAATAGGGATCCAAAAAGGGACCATAATTTTGACAACCACCCATATGGTGTTTATTTAGGGGTTATATAGGGTTTAGGGTTTCCCAAAATTAGAGGTACCCGTTTCGGAGGTCCCAACACCAGGACTGCAGCATTCTTGAGGTCTACATTCAAATCCCACTATTCTTGGAAACTACCAAAAGACGATATTGCCCTAATCATTTGTCTTCATATACGCTTTTACCGGGATATACAGGAACATAACCTTAAAAACTCCACAATCTCGCGGTTATCAAGTTATCCGGCCCATGCATATCCTTAAGAACCCAAATTGTCAAAGCATCCGCCCTTTTTGAGAGAGCTGTGTTTTCTGCATACATGAGATGAGATCCCCACAGGCCACGGCTGTGATCCGAACAACTTCGAGCTTTCCTTCCGCATTGTCTTGGCCATTGACTCTAAAAGGGCCATTGAAATGCTACAGGGAATCCGAGAAATCAAGAGCCTTGAGGCTTAAGGGGTTTTGAATGCTGGGCCTCCCAGTATTTTGGGAGTACACGAAGGTACTCCATTTGAGCAACTTCCATAGCATGAATTCCGCTTCAGTTGAGAGAGCAGGAGATTCAGAAAAAAGCCCGCCAGCAGCGCCTGCGGTGACTGGATTGCAATTTTGCTTTCAGAATGCCAGCTCACTATGAATTATGAATGGGCAAATC
This sequence comes from Symbiodinium pilosum, assembly GCA_905231905.1. Taxonomy (NCBI): domain Eukaryota; class Dinophyceae; order Suessiales; family Symbiodiniaceae; genus Symbiodinium; species Symbiodinium pilosum. Next base: position 2,581 of record CAJNIZ010045430.1, read on the forward strand.
AGTCATCATAAATTTTGCAGGATGCACTAGTCTTAGACGCTTAGGGGGTGTGTGCTGCCAGTCCGGCTGGCGTGGTAGCCCACACCAGGGGTCTGAGAATTAACCTGAAGCTGGCCAGCCATTGAGTGCAGGGAATTTGCCCTCCCTACTACTGTTCATTTAAGGTACTATATTGAGGAAACCCTATTAGTTACCATATGCACCCATCATGGTAACTTAAGTTCTTAACAGCAACCCAGACTAGGCTGGTAAGAATGATAATAAGAATAATAATACGAGTAATATTGCTCCTACAAGGCGGCTCCTGGCCAAGAAGCTTCTGGGTCAGCTTCTCAGCATCTGCCAGTGAATGCCCGACAGCGCGAGATAGCACAATGTTACTTCGGGCTTTGGACCTAAAGCTACTATATACCCTATATGTACCTTTAAGGGTCCCTAGAATCCGCCTAAAAGGCCTAAGGGTCCATTGTAGGGACTCCATGCTTAAGCTTGGAATGTGCTTTGTGGGTCCAAATGGCGGCCAGTACTGCTTTCATGGTGAACTAACCACAGGCTTCCTTGCAAGCAGTTCCACGTGCTCAAAGCAAGCTAGCTGTCTCAGGTCCGAAGAGCACTTCGTCCCCTTGCTTGAATGACTGGAAGGCTTGTCACTGCCCAACAGTGGAGTGTTGCGGATCAGCCATGACAGCAAGTAGGAGGCCCAAACAAGCCGTCTGACTGCAGCCCACCGGACGGGCATGTCAAGCTTGCTGCGCGTGGAGGCCATGCAGTCTGACGGTGATGAGCCAACGCCACCGCCTATGGTCGTGGATGGAGGCAGACAAGGGGTTGGCTTGCGAGGTAGCAAATTGAAAGGCTTTGAAAGATGCGTGACACGTGGTAGCGACTTCCCAATATGGTTTGATGAGGTGTTGACCCACAAGTATCATAGCCTTCACAGATTGTGTCCCACAGCTTGTTTGCTTGCAGGCCCACCTCCGTCGCTGTGTCAAGAGACTTGATATGAGCTTTGTTCAAGGAGGGTTTCAGTCGCCACTTTGAATCTGGGCCTATGTCCTCATCCATGACGCTGAGATGGGCTCACACTTGTTGTCAAAGCAAATATTGCTTTTGGAGCGGGGTGTAAGTTATTGTCTGGTCATATGGCCCTGGTTGTCGATGCGAAGAATGAAGTTTCACCCATTGGAGCGCGCTTCCTACTCCAAAGCCTGTGATGCTGTTCAAGAAGCATTCCGCAAAGCACGAGTTGTAACGGTTGTGCTACAGTACCTGGAGTGTGCTGGTGTGTAGGAGGCTCAAACCCAACGGGTCGAGAACACCGGTCGTGAAGACCAAGTGCATATTTCAAGGACGAAGTCCAACGTTTCACTCTGAGCGAGTCCGCCAGTTTTACCGGGCAACGCGAAAACTTGGGATCTCGTATCTGGACTTTTCTCCTCAGCCACGCATGATGAACGTTGTCTTGTTGAGTTGGTAGCTTCCCCCCGGAGCCTTTATAGCATTCACACACATTCTTTGGGGCTCCCACATGTTAGCCAGATCTCACAGACCACGGTCCTAGCACTAGGCGCAACTGTGTGGTTTTTGGGTTGGCCGAAGCACCACCCTTGCAGCAGTCCAAAACAAATAAATTTGGGAAAGCCTATCATATGGATAGTTTAGGGATATTATAGGGATATTTCCCCATGAATTCTCGGGATTTTACCCCAACAGGGACTGAACTGCGCATTCCTGAGGTGGGGTCCCTTTGGATTGCCACGTCTGCTGTGCCACTTAGCTGTATGAGAATGGGAAGGAATTCTCGGACGGGTGGAAGCACATCTATGATACCAGGGATTAGCCTTAGATATCCCTACAAAACGCTATATACTCTACATATCCACTTTCTCTCACCCAGAGCAGCCCAGGTTCAGTACCTATGCTAACGGGCGCTTCCTTCGAACGCTGTGCGGGCATGTTTGAGCATACTTTTCTTGTCTCTTGTCTAGAGCTGTTAGGATGAAGTGAAGTAAGCTGTTCTAGCATCACATGCACCAGTTCATGTGCTGATGTTGCACCATGTCTCTACACGGTGGTGTGTTCTGCAATTTGCCCCGCCACGCCAGGTTTCATGATCCTTTTGGGCCAGCCGGCGATGCTTGAAATCTTTGAGGGATTTGTCTGGCTGGAGCTAACACGACATAAAAAGTTGCTGAGAGTGATGGCATCACAGACGCCTGGCACAGGGATGATTGGTTGCAACATCGGACACAGAGACAAAAGCAACAAGCAGCGCTCTGCCAACCACAACTACGCCGCTTGGCCACAAGTAAACCCTCTCATGTTAGCAGTAGGAGGGCCGATGGTCGGTCTCCTGTAGCTGGTCTTTGACGCACAGCCTGCCAGTCACACCTTCGTGCGCTTCGCGTTGTCCAGCTTTCTGGGGCCTCTTGGTTCAAGTCATGACAACTGCTTTGAGCTGCAACACCTGGACGTTTGACGAATGTACACTAAAGGCAGAAACATGCGTGTTCGTCCATTGCAGCGCCCATCTTGTTGTCCTTGACCTGGTGCAAGGCTAGTATTCTCTTCTACTGCTACGGTCAGGCCCCAAGTAATGACCAAAGGCATGACTGCAGAATCGAGCCCAGCACCTTCTTTGAGGCGTCTGTCCTCACTACGTAAGCGCCCGGTTCAGAGCAAATTTGTGAATCACGCGGATTGGAGGTTTGCGGGCACAACTACCTTTTCTTTGTATCCACACATTGTAGAAGCCAAGCTCGGATTCCAAGCAGTTAAGGGAAGGCAGGGTCTCATCTGGAAACGGTTCGCTGCAAGTCTTCATAGTTCTCATAGCGACACTGAGGCTCAACCCTTGGGCCCCTATCTTCCACGACTTTCCAGGAGGCTGCTGAGGTTTTTCTTCCGAGCCACTTGTGAATGGTACGTCGCAAGACACAGATGAGCCATAAGTGCGTCCTGTGCCTAAACGTCGCAAGTATGCGGTATGCGTGACGTGAAGGGCCATCGATTGACTTCTGAATCCCGTGCCCGGCTAGCCGTGAAGATCTATGAGACCCACATGGAAAAGCAGAGCAGCCGGGCCAGGGCCTGAACTCCAAGCATCTCACTTGGCGCACACGAACACACCACAATCATACAACACGTACAGCCACAAGCAAAAAACACAGGAGCTACTGCCCCCCAGGTCAGAGCTGAAGCTTACTCAAAGCGCTTCAGCCTCAAGCATAAGCCGACACTTAGCGATGTTTGGGAAAAGTGCTAGCTGCCGCTGACCGCTGGGGGCTGAGTTTCTTACTGGTTCTTAGGAAGGAATAGGGGAATATATTTTTAGCTTTTAGGGCATAATATAGGACTTAAGAAAATGGAAACCACCAGAGCCAAGGGCCCGTCGTTCAGCGTCGAACAATTACTAGTATCATTACTAGTATCATTATTTCTATTTTCTAGGTATTAGTTCCATGAGTAATACTACTATTAGTACTATTATTCTTGCTACTCACCAAAACGGTGGTGCCTGGTGCTATGTCTACTCCTGTGAGAAGGTGAAGGCCAAGGGCTCTAAGTCTATAAGTAATAGCTACTTTGGGCCCCAAACCCTATAAATAGTACCTACATGCAGCCTTGGGGCTACCCTATACTCCCACGAGTATTGTTCCCATTGCTCGAAATCTCGCCAGCTGCCTGACAACTTGCACTGCAAGACACCGTGTAAATGCGGACCGTTGGCGTGGCCATTTTGTACGTACTTCTATGCCAGTGTGTGCATGATTCCTTAGAGAATTACGTTTCGTTGGCTTACTCTGCTCGAGCTCCCAAGGCCCATGGAGGCAACACGGAATGTCGGTGCTGGTGGCAGCTACGCCAGGCCAAGGGCAAGTGTTGAGCGGAAGTTCTCGGCACCACAAGCTAACAAGTGATGGTGCATCATGATATGCTGAGGTAGCAGGGCAAATTGTGAAGACTTAGCAGCTTGCCTTGTGACCTACCTCTTAACTATGGCTTGGTGCCTGTTAACACATGTAACCTGCTCAACTTGCAAGCTTGCCCATACTCACCAAAGCCAAGAATGCCACAGGAGATCGCAGCTTGGTGAAGCCAAGAGCAATGCTGCTTGGCTTTGGTAACATGTCAAGATAACTAACTGGCCTCAGCCAACCGCAGGTCATTGATTGTGGTGCGCAGTAACAGAGTACCAGAGACCAATCCTGTTGCAAAGGTTTGAAGATGTGCACCCTATATAGCCCCAATTTACATCTCATGTTCCACATTCTTTTCACTGGTTCTCTATTGCTTGGGTAATGTTCTTATATATAGTCCCATGTATACCCCTAAATTAAACCCTAAACCCCTTAACCATACCTATATTGAGAGCCTCTAGGACACAACATGAGCTATGGCATAAAGGGGATTATATAGGGCATAGGGAAATACTATAGGGGTTATTAAGGAGGATACTAGGACTTTAGACTATAGCTCACATGCTAAACACCTCAACGAAGCCAACAGGAGCGCAAGAGGCTGCTGACGGACAGAAACGCCTACATCGCGCTTTGGCTGCGCAGTGCTTATCCCACTGATCCAAATCATGGAAGATGAAATGGGAACTGGGGTTATACAGCGGTGATAGTGGGAATAATGGAGAATCAAATCGAAAATGGAAGGGAAACTAAGGTTATAATGACAGGGGTCATAGGAGGATCAATGTGAAACATATGTTCCTAAACCCTTTCCTCAGCCAGTCCTGCGCAAGAGCAGGTCCGGTCCACAAAATGCTAGTTCTTGAGCCTGCAAATGCATGCATGCCCGCATGAACCCCGACGCACCGCCAAAACCACTCTGTCTTTAGGCCAAACTTTGCAGCAGAATCAGCTGAGGCATACTTGGAGAATCAAGTGGAGACTGGGCTGCAATCCCCTTTGTAGCATTTTGGCCATCAGCTGTTCCGTTGAAGAAGTGATGTGTTTTGCACTCTGTCCTGAAAGCATTGTGAATGTTCTAATTTTGTTTCCAGCCGACACACAAGTACAACAACATTCAGCATGTTTTGTTCTTTCGTGTGTGTCAGCTCCGCTGACGCTATCCTAGCAAAGCCGTCTTGAGTGAGAGTCGCCAATGCCTTTCTGGATCGCATGGTTTTGTTGCAGACGTTTGGTAGTTTGCCAATCGACATAGACCCTCATATGCTATAATCCTCTTTAATTATAGGGGCCCTCAAAAGGTACACCTAATTTTGGGGAGCCCCCATTTGTTTTTAAAGCCGCCCGCAGCACACTGTCCCTCAATATTTGGCTTACAAGCCCGGAGTAGCATGTTATATTGTAGTATACTAGAATACATGGTAGCTTGTTAAAGTAAGCCTGCTATAGAAGCTGCATCACCTGAGCACTGAAGGAGCGATCAAACACAGCCTTGATGGAGGCATGTGGATCTCAGATGAGTCTGTGTTGACAATTAGTCTCAGGCAGATCTCACAGATCCTGCCTGCTGCTACGCATGTATACAGAACCTGCAGAAGCCTATCTACCCATCCTCGCCGTAGCGCAAGCCCTTCGTGTTGCCGGCCCCTACAACTGTACTGTCCTTAGGATTTTTCCTTGATTAAATATCAAAGATATCAATTTTCATTATAGGCCTAAGGAAACTACAAATATGACATATATATATATATATGCCCTATATAATCCCTATATAACCCATTTTCTTTTCCATTATCCCTAGAGAATCATTAGGCAAAAGCTCCTGAGGTGACCCCTGGGGAGAGCGTCTTGAACAGCTCAGTGTCCTTAAGATAGCACCTAGGGCCTAGAACTTTGGCTCGAGGGTCGCCATGCTCCAGCTCAAGCCATATTTTGTGTGAAATTTGCCGAAATTTTGTAAGTCAGCCCCATGAGGGGACTAACTCTTGGTGAGCCATGCTCATTGTCTAGATGAGATGCTCGCGCGGCACCCTGACAGAGATTTCAGAAGCTTGCAACCAATTCGTTTGGGCTTTTGTGCGATTCCTTGTGTGACAAGCGTGTAGAATGAACTAATGATAAAAGGCCATAACATGTATATTATACTGTTGAATATACTGAAGAATACAAATGTTGGTATTTTACGGCACATTATGGTATATTATACCCCTTCGGGTATACGTGCCTGATAGTGCAGGTCGAGGCAGCCGCCTCCGACCTCCGGCTGCTGAGAGGGCGCGTGGACGATCTAGAGGTGAGGGACAGAAACTTTTTTTTCAGTATTATAGTGTTATTATTACTACTCTTGCTATTAGTACTATGATTACGACCATTGCAGTTCCTCACATTACTCTTATAATTATTTTCACTGTTACTTGTAATGCTAGATTATTATTGCTGCGTTTGAAATTCGGAGGGGGTATACATTTTCCGCATTGTTTGCCACTTCTCAGTCTCAAGCACGCCAGGACGTCGTGTGTTTGTGTTGCTTCGGCTTGAATGCAATTTGACAGGGCGAAGGTCAGAAATTCAGAGGCTTCAGAGCCAGTTGTGGCTCACGCACTTTTGAAACCAAGCGTGCAGAGGCATGCAGGACAGCCTGAGGTTGCTGGAGATCTGGCAACTTGAGCAGCATGAGATAGGATAAAAGGCTTTCAGTCAAGCGACCACGCAGTGATCATGATCCCTCCCTTGCAGGAGAAGCTTCAGAGCTCCAGTCGCACTTTGGAGCTTCTTCAGGCAGGCAGACACCAGTGCAGCAGTCTGTAGGGCTGACTTGTGCGTTCATCTTGCCCTTCAGGCACAGAGCGTCCAGCTGCATGAGGCAGGGATGCGTTTGAAGCAAAACTAGACCTGTCCTTGAGTTCTCCGAAAGCATGTCACACACCATCTGCACCACACTTCAGGCGACAGCTTGAAAGCACAACCTCTTGGCAGGAACATGGTTTTGAACAAGTCTTCTGGCAATGGCAGGCAGCGCAGTCAGACCGCCATGATGCACTGGAACAAATGCATCGTGTCTGGGATGCAGACAGTCGCGGAAGATATCACACACCTGCATGTTCAGAATGAAAGCAACCGTTTGCAGACAGAAGCTTCAGCCGAATCAAAAATGGTAATTTCCCAAAATAGGGGGACCCTAATATCAGACCCTAATATACTATAATCTTGTATAATGGGATCCCCCAAAAAGGTACCCCTAATTTTGGGAAACCCCCAGCACGGAAGGGGGGAAAAGGTCGTCAGAACCAGGCACTGTAGCTGGTCCACAGATAGAAAGATTAGTCTGCATGTCCATTATTGCTTGTCTCAACCTTCTCTTGTTGTTATCATTACTATTACTACTATTAAAAAGATTCTTTCATTCGTGATATTCCTTTTTTCCTGTCATTATTAATTAGCATTATCATTATTATTAGTATTACCCTAAACCCTAAACCCCAAACCCTAAACCCCAAACCCTAAACCCTAAACTAGTATTATTAGTGTTACTATTGTTGTTATTACTCTTCTTACTTTTGGAAGCCAAAAAGCGTCTGAGGTCTCGAAGGCCGAGCTTTACGGCTTGAGCAGGCGATGAGAATCTGAAACCAGATCCATGGGCTTAGGGTTGATGAGTTTTAGGGTCTAGGGTTTAGGGTTTATAAGGTTTAGGGTCTAGGGTTTGTAAGGTTTAGGGGTTTAGGGTTTATAAGGTTTAGGGTCTAGGGTTTGTAAGGTTTAGGGGTTTAGGGTTGATGAGGTTTATAGGGTTTATAAGGTTTAGGCTTTAGGGCTGGTAGGGAATAAGGGAAAAGATTTCAGGGTTTAGGGTTTGGGTTAAGTCGGAACGGGCCAAATAGATTATGAGTTTAGGGTTTAGGGCTAGTAGGAAATAAGGGAAGGAATTATGTGGGGAGCATATAGGGATTTGATTCCCTTCTCCAGCAAGTAAACTCTGTGCATCTCTCATAGAACCTTATGACCCCTCTAAAAGTGCCAAGATTTAATCGAGGTTGACTGCAGCTGAGGTGGTTAAGATCATCCATTTAACATTTTGCCTTACTTCCTACTAACCCTAAACCCTAGAATATCTTCCCTCATTCTCTACTAGCCCCCGGTAAGTTTAGGATTTGTTCAGGTGCACATGTGCCATGTATATGACCAAATGTCTTAGCAGAAAGCGGGCTCAGAGATAACAACAACAGGAAACGTTAGGGGTTTCCTACAATTATATAGGGGTTATATTTAGGGATTACATAGGGGTAATATAGGGATTCTACAGGGCTATACGGGGGTAATATAGGGGTTATATTATATAGGGATAATTTAAAAGAAAGTGCAAACTACTATTTAGGATTTAGGGTTTCGCAAAATTAGGGGTACCATTTTGGGGTCCTATAATAAAGATTATAGCATGTTGGATCTATATTGGGCTTTCGCTATTTAGGGAAGTAGCAGGCTCCAAGTGCATAGCCAAGTGAGGCATACGGCATACGCATGAAGACTCATGAGGGGCCAGGATCGGCCAGTGTCTTCGTCTCACAGGGTCAGAGCAAACAGCTGCTAAGTCTTGTCTTCCTTGCTCATGAGCTTAAGAGATGTTTTGTCCAACTGCTTGCACCTTTCTATTCCCTTGCAGCATGGGAGGCTTTAGCCGAAGGTCGAAATGTGGTTGAAGCAGCTGCCTGGCAACATAATCAGCAAGGCTTACACGGACTGGCACGCTTCATGAAAGACGGGTGCAAGGTCGTCTGGCGCGTCGGGAGCAATTGGGCTAGGAGTTAGGGGCCTTGCCATTGCTTGAAGCGGAAGCTCAAAACTACGGAGTTAGTAGCGTTTCCACTCCATTGCATGGCAGGCTTCATCAGGTTTCTTTCGACTTCAAGAACCTGGAACCAGAACCTTCCGGAACCTGCAACATCTTCCTGTACTTGAAGCAAATACTACCTTCTGTTCATGCGCAAGCCTCACACACAGATGTCTGAGGACATGTCCCGGCTTCGCAATGAACTTTCGCTAGGGGCACCTGAGCTTCAATTATCAAGTTTTTGCCGTCTTCCTACTGGTGCTCAAGGGGGAGTGGGGGAGTGAACGTAGGCATTATTGTGGAGGATTATGCAGGGAGTCTTAATTACAGGGAACCAATAAGCCTTGGTTTCGTCAGGATGCAGGATTTATAAATAGTCAAGCCGTGAGGGAGTCAAGGGGTGCCGGGATTGCGTCGCAGGCCCCGTAAACCCTAAACCATATATGAATAACCCCTACATATATATATCCCTTGTAGCCCCTTACCAGGGACCCTGAACCCTAAACCACGGACTCTTTATCCCACCGTTTTGGCCAGCCTCAGGTACAAGATCTGAGCCAGCGTGTTGACGATCGCCTGAGGGTTCTGAAAGAACGCTTCGATGAGCGCTTGCATGCCCTCCAGGCTGGCAAGGGCAACGAAGAAAGAAGCAAATCTGAGTAAGATTATCATTAATAATATTGTTATTGTTACTATTATCATTACTATGGTCAACATTTTCATGTTGTTATGATCTATTTTTGTTGCTATTAGTCCTGCGGTTATAAATATTATTCTTTTTATTACTATGATTATTATGCATGTCCCATCCTGCTGCTTTGGCGCATGTTCCCAATCTGTGAGTTCTCCATCTCCAAGAGGCAGGCTACAGGATGCAAAGTTGAGGTTGGGCTCCCAGCCAATAGGGTTTAGGGTTTAGGGTATACCACTTTTAGAATAGTGGTATACTAGGAATATATAAGGACCCTAATACAACTACCTTTACCTCTTGTGCTGACTATTAGTGGTTGAGGGCCCAAACCTAATGCATCAGTGCATGTCTCTGTTGAGCCCAGGCGGCCTCCAATGATGAGGCCACAATGGTCATTCGTGAGGCGTTGGGCCGGGGGATTGGTGCCTAGACGCCTAACTGCAACGCTAAACCCCTCAACCCGAAACCCTTCCAAGCTTTGCCCAAGATTTTTCCCAGATGAACGTATTGCCTGTTATTTCGGATTGATCCACCAGCTCCACCACGCCTCAGTGAAAGTTCAAGGCATTTCTGTTGGATTGGGACATTGAAGACGATTTGATGCATGTGCGCAAGCCACTAATGCGTGGGCCGTTTGGGTAGCGGTGCAACAGAGCTTGCACAATGACGTCAACACACCTAGACCTCCGTGTACCCTCTATATACCCTACATAGGGACCATATACCCGCTTAAATAAAACCGAGGCTTGAAGGTTCAGTTTGCAATGTGAAAGCTGTCAGTGATGGGTTTTCTTAATAAGGCGAGAAGGAAGCGCGCTATGAGAAAACTCTGTCAATGTACTGGGGGCTTTAGGTTTAAAGTGCTGAGCTATTAATTCAACACTTATTCTTCAAATGGAGTGTTACTGCTAATGATGCTAATGTTTGAGTCTGGTTTTTGGTGGTGATTCTCATTCTGGGTTGCTATTAAAATGAGTTGCCGTAATGTGAACTGGGACAAACCCGGGTCTCTAAGGTGTATGTAATGCTGACACAACTGTTGGGCGTGCGCAGGTCATGGGACAACGATAAGAGTGAATAGAACGATAACGTATTGACTCGTGTTCTTTGATGGGAACACGAAAGGCGTAAATACGTGTGAAATTTGATAGAAAGCTGGCTTTTTTTTTGCGGCGCCCCTATGGGTATGTAGCACGTTGCATACAAGGGGTTCCTTAGCACTGCTTCAACCTTGTAATCAAAGTCCTAGTATCCCCCTTAATAAGCCTTATACTACTCCCCTATATAATCCCCTATATACACCCCCTTAAGGAGGTTAGACCCTAAACCCTAAACTCCATATAATCTCCTATACAACCCTCCTTTAAGGAGTTTAGACCTTAAATCCTAAACCCTAAACCCTATACAATCCCCTAAATCCCCCCCCTTTAAGGAGATCCAAGCTGGACAGGCTCAAGCAACCTGCGTGCGATTGGCTGATGACGTTTTGGGCATTGCCGAGGGCTCTCAGAGTCGAGGCTACATCTGGGCACCCTAAATTAGGGTTTCGGGTTCAGGGTTCTTAGGGTGTAGGGTTCTTAGGGTTTAGGGCACCCTAAAATAATTAGGGGGTGTAGGGTTTAGGGTGGGTATATGGGGGTTTCCCAAAAACTCGGGGTACCTTTAAAGGGGCTGTAGAGTGGTTGTATAGGGGTACAGGGTTCAGGCTTGTGGTTTCCCAACTTTAGGGGTACCTTTCAAGGGGTTCTTTGGGGGTTTAGGGTTAGGGTTTAGGGTTGAGGGGATGTAGGGTTTAGGGGATGTAGGGCTTAGGGTTTATCACCCTATTATTGAGACTTAAATGGAAAAGATCACGGAAAATACAATGGAAAATTTTGGGAGTACCTATAATGAAAACTAGGACCATAGTATTTTGGGGTCTATAATTATTGGCCCCCTCCCCATGTAGGGAAAGTATCAGTCATTTGTTTTGATATTATTGTATGATCCTAAGGAATTATGAAAAACTGTATTTTTTGTTCTTGTATAACCGTACTTGACTGTGAACGACATCATTTTTGGCAAGTCTACGGGGATTACAGGCATTGGGCCAGTGATCGGACTCTGGCATTTGAGTTCTGTACCAGGATTCAGGTGCATATGGGCGCTTCCTTCAGTTCTTTATAATTCGGGTCCCTGCAGCGGGGGTCCTACTACAATGCGTGTTCCTGCATCTTTCCCCCTTCGTGATGGAACAGTAATGTAAGCCAAGTCCCGCATGATGAGTGCCAAGATTGGTTGACGTCATCCACGCATTTGCGCAGGTGCAGCACATGCAGGGCTTTGACTCAGAGTGGATGGGTTTAGAGATTAGGATTGTGTAGCTCAAGGAATTTGCTCACAGTACTGGTGTCCTACACCAGCATGAAATCTCGAACTCTAAGCCCTGGATGAATCATTTTTCTCATTGCCTTGAGCAAGCCAGCAAAGATGTCCTCTCCAATCAGCAAACAAACGTATGCAAGCAGCATGGGTCTATTCCTTCGGAAATGAACTACCACCGCCGAGGTTTTGGGTATGCTACCTGTAGCACACGACCCACTAGCGTGTGATGATTTGGTAGTTTGCTTCCCTTGGATGGCCAGGTAGATGTGGTACCTTTCATGGATCCTGAAACTGGGGCTTTACACTCCCAAACTAAAATGGAAGACTGCCAAGACTACTGTCCTTTGAAGAAAGGGGCCATAACAGCTAATTGGGTAGTTGGGATTCGGGTACCGTGAATTGTAGTTTACGTTTTGGCAGAGTACATGAAAATTGACTAATTACTTGGAACCCTACCCGAACCGCAAATCAAAATACTTAACCTTAGGTCAGGCCCCCTTAAAGTAGCTGCTGCCACGATAGGTCATAAGGATCATAGTTGCTACACAATAAAACCGTTTGAAGGACGGGGAATGACCCAACCTTAACCCCAAACCCCTAAATCCGCGCCTGCTGCGTGCGATGCGCGGGCCTAAACCCCAGACCCTCTGGTTCATAGAAATATGGAGGTTTTCCGTGTCAACCCTATGACGCTCCATCCCGACGCTTTCATTCACCAGGTTTGAACCATGGTATAGGGGGGGTTTGCATTTTGGGGCTTCAGGTTTGGGGAGGGTTTGCGGCTGAAGTAGTCTGCTGTAGAGACCCGAAGACAAACATGCAGAACAAAGAAGACGGAAATGGAAACTCTGCTTATATTAGGGGCCTTGCGGTACTTTCATATGTAAGCCTAAATAATTCCGGGTAGTATTCCCCTACAACCCCTATGTCATCAATATGACAGGAGGCGCCCAAAAGCGCCGCTGAATGTATACATAAGGGTTGTACATCAGTTGAAGAGCATTACCTGTTGCTGCACGGTTTAGCATTGAGAGTTACCGGAGTTGCTGTGCCCCAGCCCCTATATCAAGTTCAAACGCCTACAGCCAAGGAAGTTCCCATAAAAGGCAAGAACCCAGACCCCTGACTAATGACCCCCCTCCCTTAATAGGGATTATCGTAGGGATCCGAATATGAAGGCCCTTAAAAGGAGGGGTTTGTTAATCATGGGTCTACATTAGTGCCTGCCAGGAGCCTGCTGGGGCAGGGTTGAAGTATTAGGGTGCTATCTATCTGTTGGGGCTTCTACCCTACGGATCCAAGGACTCATATTCAGATGCCTTCCCCCAAGCCTATGGCAATAACAGCTCTAACTTTTGTGTCTACCATAGTCATAGTCATGGTAACAGTATTGGTAATAATCGTAAAAGTCCCGGCAATATAACAATGATGACGCTAAGGCCTAAACTCTAAACTAGTGCTAGTCATCTGCTCTGCTTGATGGCCTGACTGTAACTGTAGGGTAAACGGGGCGCCAAAAAAGTGTTGTCAGTACTGTAGTCTCTAGGAATTATGCTCATTTCTAAAGTGTAGCCCTAAGGAATTATTGAAAGTAGTACTTTTGTTAAAGGCCTAAGTGGACTGCAGTGGTAGGAAATTTCTCAAACCCAGCCCTGCATACTTCAAAACCAACTGGGATGAGACGGCGCAAAATATAAGTGTTGGTGTTGCCAAAGTTGCAGTGGGGCCACCGCGATCTGTTCATTGGAGGATGAAAGGTTTGTCCGGTTCATTCTCCGTTTTAGACCACCGGTTCCCAATGCCATGACTACCTTAAATGCAAGAGTTTTCAACAATATTCTTACTATTATTACCGTTGCAGACACCACCACGAGGCCCAGCAGCATCACATCAAGCGAGCCCTATGGCCTACGGCTTGCCGCATCCATAGCAGTTGTTGGTGCCTTTTTCGGCCTTGACACCAGCCTGGTCCATGGCCTCCACTAGCTTCAGTCTAATACATCGAACCCTACACCCTAAACTGATTGCGCGGTCTTCCTATAAACGGCACGCTTTGCATGAGTTGCAGGCCATGTTGCCGTAAAAACTTCAGCCAAACCTATAGCAAGAGTCTGCTTCGTGTTTGAAGTTGTGCTAGCTGCTAGAACCAGTCACTCATCACAGCTCTGTTAATGGAGCAAAGAAGAACATGTGTCCTATAGGAAGCGAGGGTTGTCCTGTCCTTCCTGCCGCAGTTCTGTCAAAGTGTTGCACTGGTTTTGAGAGCCACCTTGTTCCACAAGAGGTTATGAAACATCTTTTTTGCGATGGTAAGAGAGAGAAGTCTAGAACCACTGCTTCATGAGGCAGGAGCAACTTGGGCAGGCGGTATGCCCAGGCACGACAGCTACTGGTAACTGAGCGAAAACTCGGCAAAAATTACACTCTTTCCTGGCATGGCACACCAGGAGTACGCCAGAATGAAGCATTTCCTAATGGAGTACTGAAAGGAGTAGCGCAGGAATCCCCCCCAAAAGGAACCGGGAGTTCTCTAGCTGTCTCTGCATGCTCACACAACATGCCTCTACACAATCCCCCAATACAACCCTTCCATAATCTCCCACCATACAACTAGATAATACCCTCCAACATATGCATAAATACCTTCATAATCCCCCCAATGCAGCCTTGTATTCATGGCAACAACCATGAGCTGTGTCTTGGGTCCTCGCTACGGGCCTTTGTTAGTTTTTTTAGGGTTCAATAGGGTAACTAATGGGCATACAAGGGTCCCAAGATTCAGGGCCCACATTATAGTTCCAACCTTTTCTTATATGCCCTACCAAAGTATAACTGCATTGCTAACTGTAACCCCTAAAGACACATATCTTTGCAGCCAGATTCTGCAGAGAAAGCTGATTCTGATTATGGAATAAAGCGGGGAACGTCGCCGTCGCCAAAATTGGCTGCATGTAGGGCCTGTAACCCTAAATCCTAAACCCCTAAACCCAAGAAAATAGATCTCTATGCCATAGAGGCAAAAGGCACTTATTCGAGCAGATGTGGAATCATGTGCTTTGCAAAGCACATCTTCGAATGCGGATTTGCTGCATACGCGGCCGCCCCAAGGATAGGAATTTTGAGCCCCCAAACCCTATATGATCCCCTATAACACCCCCTTTAAGGAGTTTAGATTCTATGCTGCGCCGACGCCTTGCAAATTTTTGACTGGACAATCTTGGAAGGGTAGGTCTTGGGAAATAATATGAGCCAGAGTCTGAACTCCTTAAAGGGGGTTATATGAGGGATTATATAGGGGACTACTATAGGGTTGTTAAGGGGGATACTAGGAGTTTAGACTCCATGGCTCATAATGAATACTTATGTTCACTTCCCCCTCAGCGCTAAGGAAGAAGGTTGAGGAGCTCAGTCGGCAAGTTAGCACCTCCCAACGGCGCCTCGAGGATCCTCAGAAAGCAAAGAGGGGAGGACTCCTTACCCCAAATAACCCCATAAGGGTGTTTCCCAAAATTCAGGGTCCCCGTATAATAAGGATTATAGTATTTTGGTGTCTATACTGGGACCCCCTTATTTTTTGGGAAGCTACCATAAAACAGAGTACTTTCCAATACTTTTTTTCCTTCAGCCAGAGAGGGGGGAGGTAAAAACCAAAGGGTGCAGGCCTGTACAAAGGGGGTGAAGATTGCTGAATCTTTCGGAAGAAGCCAACTCCAAATTCTTGAAAAAAGAAAGACCCGAAATCCTTCACGGATCGGCATATGTGCTGTACTGTATTCCCTCATCCCACTGAAAACGCTACAAAATCATAAGCACAATTATTTCATTGCTTTCCACATTCTATAACATACTTCGACCTCAAGACCCAGAACCCCTCTCCTGAAAGATTAGGACGTGACAGCTATACACCCTTTTGCTAAACTGCATGCCCTAAGTTCAAGAGGTGCTTTTTTTCGAGACCTCGCAAGATCAAACAAGAAGCGCCCCGCATGTTGACGGTACACACGATTTCTATGTTTCGGTGTCATCCGGTCATTGCTATGCATCCAAAACCCTTGTGTCTGAAACGGTCCCTCGACGTGAAAGTAGCTAGAATAGGCAGTTGACTTCCTGTCTTATCATTGCTCGAACTTAGGATTTGGAGAGGCAGACCGAGGCGGCCATCCTGTGGCACAGAGCACCTGAGCCCTCTCTCCATGCAAGCATAGGTGGCTAATGAGCCCAATGTTCCTGCTAGATCCTAGTGGCGCGGCCCACGGTCTGCTAAGCCTGCTAAGCAGAATTATTGCTAAAGAGGGTTTCTCTGGCTCGGAAGAACTTCCATCATTGTGTTCCTCCATACCCAAAGCATGGAACCATGATTTCCTATCAACTTAAAAAACAGGCTGGCCTGGAGACCCTTCGTGCTGAGAACGTCGCGGTGCGCGCGGAGGTGGCCGGGCAAACAGCGCGGCGCCGCGAGGGTCCGAACCGCTAAGCTGTGTAGCTGCTCCGGGGAAATCCTTCTTGCTCATGTGAACCTCAAAATGCAGCAGGTGCTGGTTTGCAGTGTCCTCACAGCTGTGCCATCTGTTGCTGTTGCGAAAGCGGATGAAGACCGAATGAGAGTGCGTGTTTGGGAGATGCATGGTGCGTTATTGCGCAGCAACGCTAGAAATGCGCTCTGCTTCCGCTGAAGGATTGCCGGCACCACCGGCACAGCCAACAGATAGTCTGGAGCCTGCTGCTGCCCCAACAGAGGATTGATTAAGAGCATGGTGTGCGAATCACAAGATGTTTGCACACAGTTGACAGAGTGTGGAGACCTTGGAAGTAAGTAGGCAGCCTTGTGCCTGGCAGAGGACTTAGCGGAGGCTATCGAGCGCCGGTTGACCTCTCGTTTGGGGCAGACACCCTAGCTGTAGACATATCCTCCACCATGCGAGCACAGAGTGCAAAGCCCTTTCAGCAGAATTCAGTCATAGATCCTTTGGAAAGCGGCAACGACTTGCTTGTTTCATGCGTATGCAGTTGCATGCAAACCTTCGTGTGCTTCACCCAGGCAGCAAGTGCTTCAACTCAGTGAAGTCCTCCAGCGAGTGGTCCAGAGCCAGGCAACGCTCACGCAGCAGCTCACAGGCGCAAGGGTCCTGAATCCGATTTGTGCTTTGCGGTAGTTGCCCTACTACAGCAACGTCCCCCTGCCAGGTCCTACCGGGGCCAAAGCAAAGGATCGGATCTCGAGATTCATGGATGGCATCCCAGACGCACAGCAAGCCGCCATTTGTTTTGGACATTTTCTTGCAGCCTTCGCTTTTTGATGTGAATGTGTAGGCATGGCAAGACTCGGCCGCAAGCACATTTGCCAATTTTGCCCAGAGGGAATGGCGCTTCAGATGAGTTCATTCGGCTTCGAAGCATATGCTCAAGCCTTGCTCAGGCTTGAAGCCGCCCGTAGCTGCCTCCGAGGCCGGGCATTCTGGGGGCCGAAGCAAAGCTCAGGGTCCAAGTAGAAGAGGTGTATATGAGCTATATATAGTCTGAACTCTTTTAAGGGGGTTATATAGGGATTATATGGGGGGCGATACTAGGGGCTATGAAGGAGTATACCAGGGGGGGTAGACAATAGCGCATATGCGTTTGATCCAATCCAGCCTTGCGTCGCTTTATGTGTACTTGCCTGTCACGACATCTCCTGGATGAACCCCAGCATGCAGGATAATTATGCAGCTCGTGTTTGCGTTTCCTTGCATCAAGGCAAACACATGTGAAATTAGGCCTCTGTTAAGCCTGTATTTCTTGGCACTGTCAAGGCAGAGCCCCGTGCATCGTCCGAGGGCAGGAAGCAAGCCATTGAGGAGTTTCCCGGCGCATGAACGAGCATCACAAAAGTCATCACAATGGCAAGGACGAAGCCGCCTCAAAGTCATCAACATTGCTGTAATTATTGTTGAAATTTGAGGGCGGCTTAGGGTGTAGGATGCTGAACACGGCCGCCCTAGAGGGGGGGCAGTGGAGAAAAAGCTGGGTTGCCTTGCGAACAACTCTTACACTCTCAGACGATGCTTGCCCAGTAGGGTTTAGGATATTGAGAGTTTTGATGAGTTCAGGGTTTAGCGTTGGGAATTTAGGGATTACATCTCCTTTAGGGGTTATATATGGATAGTGGAAGAGAAAATACAAGCCACTGTTTGGGGTTTAGGGCTGCAGAGGGACAGTACCCCAACAATGGTAATTCAAATGGATAAGACAATCAAATGGATACTTTGGGTTATATGGGGGGATAATATGCTTCCCGCCGCTGCAATCTGTGTCTCAAGCAGTTGAGGTTGTACCAGGAACTCCGGCAATTGGAGGCGGGAGTTCCTGTGAGGGCTCGAAGGTTCTGAAGCTTGGCTTGACAGCCTCTTTTGGGTTTAGGGGTGTTTAGAGTTTAGGGTTCTGTTTAGGGTTTAGGGTTCTGTTTTGCGTGTACTTGTCCTGCTGAGCTGTCCAGAGTTTGGGTTTGAGGTTTGGTTTGCATTTGGGACTGGCAGGCCTTGGTGTGTGCTTATGAATTCAAAGGCGATTTTAGGTGATCTGAATGGTATTTTGGTTCTGTATGCTCCCAGAAGCAGTCCAAAGGGTGGTGTAGAACGGCTGGCGTGCTTGTCAATGCTGAACACAGCGTGGTCACAATGACTGGCACTCAGTCTGCCTGAAAATCATGCACAGAGCTTCCCATCCAAGGACTCGCGCGCAGGTGAGCAGTTTCACCGCTTGATTTCAAGTGTTGCCTGTGCAGTCATTCCAGCAACAACGCTGGGAACGCACAGTCGCAATGCTGAATTTGGTTTATGAGGCATCTTGCTATGGGAGATCTGCTTAGGGAGACTGACTGTTGGTTTGGTCGCTAGAATAGCATCGGCAGCATTTGTTTTCGTGTTTTTATGTTCGCGTCTATTGCACGGATGAGTGACACCATTCTCATGATTAGGTCCAGGTGGTAGTGTCCATAAATGAGGGTACCTTGATATAGACCCCCAAGAAGTGATAATCCTTATTATGCCAAAACGGTACCCCTGGTTTTGAGGAACCCCCTAGGCTGTTTCATGCTAGCTTAGCATGCCAGCTTCAAACTTGTTGGGGCGGACCCCGGTGCCATACTCTATTCCCGGTTGTGAGTAGGGAAGAATGGAATATATTATACATGGATTATGTAGGGGTTATGTTCCCTTATTCCCTACTAACGACCAGTAAGTCCAGGGCTCTTAGACTGTGCCTGCTTGCGCGCGTTACGCGCATGACCCAGGCTTCACACTTCTAGCAGATTCCAATGGGTGCTGCCTGGCAAACATGGAGGAAGTAGCTTGGCCAATAGTGTGCAAAGCCAAAGATCTCGGAGGTCTATCCAGAAGAATCTGCTTCAATGCGAAGCCTTAATTCATGATGCTGAAGCTGCATAGGGAGCCTTTCCCCAAGAGTATTCAGGCGCAGCAACGGGCAAAAAGCAGGACTCATGGCAGCTGTGGATGACAGCAAGCATCCCTCAGTCACATTATTATTCACGGGATTGCAGGTTTAGGGTTTAGGGTTCAGGGTATATTGGGGTAAATATGGGGGATAATGGAAAAGAAAATGGAAACTACTATAATGGGGTTATATTGGGTGGTTCTCAAAATTATGGCCC